>MJUU01044830.1:0-20132 GCA_002080025.1 Modiolus philippinarum
ATCTAGCTGAAAATGTCCGTTTTCATTTGGGGCACAGACACGTCATATATGTCCATGATGTCATGGTGACGGCCATAGAATTTCTGAAGGGATGAAAGTAACAAAGGCTGAACAAATCCCTGACTAAGCAGCTTTTGAGACAGTGGTTTTGGTCTAAATAAAAAGTCACTGTATAAACTGCATGCCCGACAGTAACGAATCAACTGTGAAATGTACACTCCATAGGCTGGAGAGGCAGGTATATTGCTGCTCAGAAAGGGAAAGTTCACAATTGGGAAGTTAAAATCATCACGTTTGTCATACAGCTTAGATTTCAAACGTCCATTTTCGTCAATGTAAATTAAAAGATCTAAATACGAACCTGAAGTAGGTGTATCGGTAGTCTCTTTAATTTCAAGGTCATTGGTATATATCTGGTGTAAATATTCCTTGATTTTTGGATTATTAAGAGAAAGTACATCGTCTATGTAGCGGAAGCTGCAATTAAAGGACTGGGCTAAATGTTTTTGTTTTTTCTGTGTAAGCCCTTGTAAAAACTTCCCCTCATACGAAAAAAGGAAGAGATCAGCTAAAAGTGGCGCGCAGTTAGTTCCCATGGGAATCCCGATTGTCTGTTGAAAAACACGGCCTCCAAATTCGACAAAAATATTATCTATTAAAAATTCCAACTTCTTGATTACGTCATTCTCAGTGTACTTCTTGTTTGACTCAGTGTGGTTCTTTACAAAATATGTTTTGTCTTTCCCTACTACTAAATAAGTGTATCTGCGTTCTCCGTTTTTAGTGCAGAAACATTGATGTATCAAATCCGAAATTACTGTTTTCAATTTATTGTGTGGCAGGGTAGTATAAAGAGTAGAAAAATCAAAGGTTTGTATGCTGTGGCAATGGGTAAGACTGCTGGAGGATAGCTGAGAAGATCTTTAGAATTTTTTAGAATCCACATCTGACTGACGCCGCTCGTGGAGTAGACTTTATCATAGTAACTTTTCAGGCCATCTCTGACTGCGATCAATAAAGTAGCAAGGAGCTTAGAAAGTGGCTTAGTGGTGCATCTGGAAGACTGAATTCAGGGTATAGAGAATGTAACCAGATAGACATTAACAGCAGGTTACCCTTCTTGACTTTTGTTGCATTCCCAATGCTGTTTAAAATTTTTTGGTCTTCTATAATTGTAACCGATTAAATCTACAATCTGAAATTAATTGTATAAACGGGAAATGTTGAGGTCTGTTTATCTCCAATATTTTTCTCTTTAAAATGATAATTAAACAAAGTGTTGCGCACTGGCTACAAGTAGTACGAAAAATTAAAAAATGTTGGTGTGGTGAGCCACGATTAAAAGGTAAAAATATGTTAAAAACAAATAATAATGATAAAACACATAAAAAAGCTTAAAAAGTAAAAAGAAGGGGCCAATGTTTCGGTCGCTAAGACCTTCATCAGTTGTGTACGGGGACAAGGAAAGTAAGGAGTGGACGTGTCCAACACAAATGGCAAATAAAACTACTCAGTAAATTGCATGCGTGATTGAATTGTAAACACGCTGATCTTGAACCTAATCGGTAACAGAATTTGTGTTGGACACGTCCACTTTTTTATTTTCCTTGTCCCCGTACACCACTGATGAAGTTCTTAGCGACCGAAAAGTTTGGCCCCTTCTTTTTACTTTTTAAGCTTTTTATGGTGTTTTATCATAATTATTTGTTTTCGACATATTTTTACCTTTTAATCGTGGCTCACCACACCTACATTTTTTAATTTTTCTCAATATCTCTGTAACTATGAAAGTGAATTGAATTCTGTCTCAAATCTTTCCGTTTTTTAAATGCAGAGAGTTAGAAATTCAAAGATACAATATACTAGCGCTTTATACTCTTTTCCCTGTAAAAAATAACTTGAATGAAAATTAAAAAAAAGCGAGATAAAAATTAATTTACGTATCAAACGGTTTACCCCAGCAACTGAACCTGCTACGAGAAGACTGAACCGAACAATTGTAGACAAACTTTGTGGAGCATCGGCTCGCCCCATGCAGTATAAAGACCCCTTCTTACATTTCTCGTACAAAAGCAGACTTACTTGGATCGTATAGAAGACTAAATTTCCTAAGCCTACACATTTCTCCCATTTCCCAGTGACAATTAAAACGCGTTGCCCCAGTTGTCCGTTCCACCTTTATATCTTTCTTCTTTACTAATATTTTTTTTAATTAATTAACTTGTTCTTGTCCTGGTAGAACTGAAATATTGCTCCATATTGAAATATTAATCAATCAAACAGTTTACACTTGTATCTAAAATATGTATGGATGATAATCTGGTTATGTTCACCCAGAATTATAAACGTAAATTCTATGAATTGATGTGCATGTAAAATTATCAAAAAGATAAAAAGAATATAAAAAGTAGAAAAAATATAATGCCCAAACTTTCGGCTTAATGACCTTGTTCTATAGAGTGTAAACAAGATAGACCTCCAACGAAATTTAATGACATAAAGTGGCCGATCCAGACCTACTGCTAATGGTAGGTTTACACAGCCGATCTAACCAACTCGACCGAACTTGATCTATGAATATCCATGAATATTCATTGATCGGGACGCTGATCTTGAATGCTCGTGTTCGGTCTACTAACTAAATCGGGACGATCTTACAAACTCTGCTTAACTCGCGCTGTGCTCCCAAATATTTTTGACATGTCAAAAAATATCGTGAAGAGGTCGTGTGCATTATATGTCGAGAACAAGTCGGGAATCAATCGGGGTCTGATCGAGGTAGTCGTGAAGAGGTCGAAAAGGGATCGGTCTTGATCGAGTTTTAAAATTTTAGCCGATCATGCCGATTCCTACCCGACTTTAACTCATTCGCTTCTCGATTTATGCCGAGTCGCTTCCAGACCAACTCGATTAGTACTCGATCATTACTCGACTAACACGATTCATTCTTTTTTTCTATACAAGATCTTCCCGACCATAACCCGATTTTTTCTCGACCTGTATCCGACTTTTACTCGACCACTCAAGACCTTTACTCAATTAAACACGTCAGCATGTCATCTTTTCACAATATCACAATATGAGGCCTTCAAGAGCCTCATTGTCTCACTAGGGCCTTTCTTTGGTTTTTAAAGGAGCCATCCAATGGACCCCAATGACTATTGTGATCAAGTTTGGTTGATGATCATCTTTGATATGATGAGAATCTGCCAGATACTACCTCAAGTCGGGACCAGCCAAGGACTATTGTTTTCAATTTAGCCAATTGGCAAAGTAAATCTTGGAATGCCTAAGTAAGGTCGAATATTCAATTATGTTCCCCGTGGGATTGCATGCAGACAAAATTTGTTCAATTACTATTATCTAAATTTATGTAAATTCTAAAACCTAAGGATTAACTCCCTCCATCGTAGTTTTGTCCTTACCTGTATTTAATATTACTGATTATTCGAATTTCGTTTGGTCTTATGCATTTTAAACATTTTTAGAAATTATGGATTTCCTTTGTTTGGGTTCTAGTGCTGCTGATGAGGAATTAATTTCCGAAATGGCCATACAGCTCATTAAAATTATTGCAGTTTGAGTTAACATATGTGTTATGGTCTCATGTCCATTTACTCCATACCCTTTCGTAAAATATTTAATACAGGAGTTTGTCTTTTATTGCAGTGTGGAGCTGGTAAAACAATCCCCCGTGGTAGAGATGTATGCTCTTTATTTTTCTTAGATATTGTGTACTTGTACATGAGATAATATCTCATGTGTACACTTTGTTCAATTGCTATTATCTAAATTTATGTAAATTCTAAAACTTATGGATTAACTCCCTCCATCGTAGTTTTGTCCTAAGCTGTATTTGATATTACTGATTATTCGAATTTCGTTTGGTTTTATGTATTTTAAACATTTTTAGAAATTATGGATTTCCTTTGTTTGGTTCCAGTGCCGCTGATGAGGAATTAATTTCCGAAATGGTCATACAGCTCATTAAAATTATTGCAGTTGGAGTTAACATATGTGTTATGGTCTCATGGTCATTTACTCCATATCCTTTCGTAAAAGATAAACTCTAGTTTGAAATTGGAACATCAAAGGATTATTTTGACTTAAATTGGCTGGCATTGGTCCATCGGAAATCCTTCTGGTACAATATTTAACTTTGTCCCACATTGGCGGTCTGTTTGTATTAGCTGACGATATGACAGACACTATTTTTAAAAGGGACCTTCATTTGGCAATTGTAACAAGTTTGGTCTAATTGGCTTAAGGGTTTCAGAGGTAACGTTTGAATGAGTTTTCCCATAAGATCTAATTTAATACTTTATTCCCAGTTGGCGGTTATATTTGATTGGAAGCGAATATGACGGTTTTTATTACATTGCACCAGTCGAGGTCTATCATGACTCTGCGGTTTCTGGGTATTATAAATTTAATTTAAAGTTCGTGGACAATGGACAATGGACACAAAATAATGGTAAGAGCTCAACCTGGCTATATCAGGATTGTAAAAAGAATATCAGATTGTGCATGCTACTAGCAGAATAAAAGGATGACGTGCAGAGGGCTTAAATTCAATTTTCACTTTCTAAAATCCAGATTTTTTTATACAAAATGCAGGTTTACAGCTATACACGGAAACTAATGTAAATCTAGTTACCACCAAACGCATGATGATTCATTCCTCTATTATGATGACTTTGCTATTGTCTGACCCAATATACGCGCCTTCTGTGTCAGATCCGCCTTCTCTGCTACTCTATATCTATCACAGTTATCATCATTTCCTTGAAACATCAGCCAAATTGGCCACGAATTTTGCTGCTCTACCACCATGCTGAACTGTTCCCTGAATTTTCACGTTTTACCCATATTAACAAACGTACTGACAGGAGCACACTCGACTATTTCACGATCTTCTCCCGACCAGGTCTAGTTAATCAGACACAAATCGGGCTATGATCTGGCTCAATCTGACAAAGTCTGGTTGGTCGAATAAGGGTCGAGCATAAGTCGTACGTGAATCGTAAAGAGATCGAGAATGGTCGAGTGTTAGTCGTGTTAAATCGGGTAACGGTCGGGTGGACATCGTGAGCTAGCTCGATCAATGAATTTTATGACGTTGATCGGGATAAAACAGCATAGTCGAGTTGGTCTGATCGGCGGTGTTAACCTAGCATAAGGAGGGGGCTCGACCTATAATTTTTCCATTCCATAAGGAGGGGCTCAGAACCTCATTTTCCGAAAACCCCTTAGGAATTTTAAATATTTTCGAACGTAAGGGGGTCCGAGCCACCCTGAGCCACCCACCCCCCTGTATCCAACACTGACATCCTTATTACAGTTGTAGAGTACTTGTACAATAACATTTTCACAAATGGGAGTATTATCCTGTCACCCTCCTCATTTGGTGGTCATCAAAGTTACCTAATTCAAGGTACAAATCTAAGCCCTGATTTTTGTAAGATTAGGTGCCCTTCTAAAGACCCAAAGAATATTTTTCCTGTTTGTTGGTAAATCCAAAATATTTAATCAGACCTTTAGGGTGGTTGGAATACTTGCGAAATAAGAAATATAAAGTTCAATGATTATTTATCAATGTTAAAAAATGGATAACAGGAAACAACTACAATGGCTGAAAATTATAATTACATGCAACAATTTGCAAGGGAACTACACAAGAAATACACGTATAAGACAAAAGACAAACACAGACAACGATAGGAACTCGGGACAGCCGGACTTAGTACCGGCACTAGCAAAAGCAATATGTTTGCCAAATGACTGTCAAAAGCCAAAGCACGTTGCTTTTAACTTGGTAAGATAGAGTTGATGGCACTCGACAAGAAAGACCAAATGTTTCCCAATCTCTAACTAAGTTGGACTGGACCACGGTCCCAACTCTAAGTTGACAGTAAATTCAAAATGATAACCGTCATTTCTCATTACTCACATCTATTTTATAAAAAGAAATGCAATTTATTCAGCAAAGACTCGTCTCAGTCAAAGTAAAGTTGTACTTATTTTAAAGTCAGTATAACAAAAACAAGTAACACAAGCTCTGAAGAGCTTTTAAAACCGACAATACATAGATATATACATTGCATCATATCAAACACACATAAATAACTCAAGAAATCATACACATTGCATAATATAAAGTATAAAACAAATAAGCAAAGCACATAAAAACACAAATATTACATTATATAAAACACATTTGAGGAAATAAGTAGCACATGAGAGCATACACCTTCATAGGTGAAATAAGAAACGATTCAAAAGAATGATGGTGGGTAATTATTTCAGCGATTGAATCAGGAATACAAATTTTCTGCACGAATCCAATGCCTGCTGTTAAAAAAAAAACTTGTTTTGCAGTGGCAGAACTGCAAACTTGAGAAGATGAAGAATTACCAAATATCACCAAACTTCCAAACACACCAATGTTTGACTCCGACAAACATAAATTGAATAGTTCGTTAGTGAGTTTAGAAACGATATGGAATGTATTCACCCTTTTTTGTTTCTATTAGTTTTTTGTTTTGGGTTTTTTTTTTTTTTTTTTTTTTTTTTTTTTTTTTTTTTTTTTTTGTTTGTTTGTTTGTTTTTTTTGTTTTGTTTGTTTGTTTGTTTGGTTTTTTTTTGTCTTGTTTTGTTTTGTATCTTTTTTTTTGTCTTGTTTTGTTTTGTTTCTTTTTTTNTTTTTTTTTTGGGGGGGGGGTGTTGTTAGTTATTAAGTGTGTCACTATCGGTTCTTCATGTTATCCAGTTTCAATACAGTCTGTGTAATTTTACTTAATTGATTCTAATTCAAAGTGGTATATTGCAAAATGCCAGATTGACATTCACAAAAATACACCCTTTATATTAAGATAGACATTTGCAAATAATGTTCCTTATTTTCCGTCTCATGACATTATTATAAAACCATGATTTTAATTTGTATATAAACTAAAATAAAATATTTCAAAAACCATGAACAATAAGTTAAAACATTAAATTTTCACATATTTCTTGCTTATAATTTGAAAACGAATCAAATTTTTATGCCCCGAGATTTTTTTTTAATCCAAGAATACGATCCTCGGGGATAGACCCTTTATGTTGAGTCATTTCCGTAGTATCGCAAAACAAGTTATGACGATAACAAACTGTGAAATTTTGGAAAACTGAGAAATAGAGCATCAGACACAAAGAAAACAAAACATCACACACTGAGATTACAATCCCTCGGAAAATTCTCTAAATTCAAGATGCCATAATACAGATTAAGTATATTGTTATCAGCATAAAATTTTGAATTATTTTAAGTCAAAGGGATTCAATAACAACATTATCCGGTGTATAAGAATATTTTCAAATTCTGATCTGCAGTACTCTCCTTCTTTATAAAGTTGAAATATTTCTTAACCTGGTGTTAAACATCAACTAATCAAACATTGAAAGACGTTCAAACTCGCATTTCTTTTAAAATTTTAGAATAAATCAAAGTCGAATTAAATGCGAGTCGCGACTTGTAGGTTTGGGTTCAAAGCATGGTGTCTCGATGCTTCTTTTTGGGCGTTAGATTAGAGAAGGACCACTTTACCGATGGTACAGAAGTTTGATGGAGCAAAGATAAATTAGACAATGGAGTTTTAGCCCTAACTCGATAAAAAAATTAATCGATTACAAAACAATATTGTGAGTATTTGCAATAAAATGCGAGTTCAAACGAATGAAAAAAAAGATTACATTAATAGACATTTTAAAAACAAAAGCAATGACAGCATAAGCAAAAACGTACAGCAAGATCTCCTTAAAACTTAGAGCATGGTAATGGTGTATCCTCAATACTTCTTTCCATCGTGGCATACGTGTAAATTTTCATTTTCAGTATTTGAATAAACTGGATAGTAATGCACTTAGGAAAAACAACCATAAGACGCTATGCTGTTTGAATCGTCCAGCACTGAGTTAAGAAATTGTAATCCATTTTGTTCGTCCTTCTCATGTTGGTGGCTACTGAATTTCTTTGGGACGTTTTCAAGTTCGACGTTTCATAAATTTGGGTTAGAAGTTGAAATAATAATAGGATAATACAAGTTTTGACCATCTCCTTAGAATTAGATATTGCAAGTGTTAAAAAGGGACCAGTATTGAAGTAGTAGACTACTTAGATCAAAACATTTGGAGCTCCATATCCATTCATTATTGACTTGCAAAAGCATAGCTTTAATATGCATGAAATCAGATATAAAACAGTTAGCCAAAATGATTTTTATCTTTATTATGAATAGATAAAAACAAATGTTAATTCAAAAAGAAATTTTGATTTATTAAGTGATTTAATTCAGAAATCTGCGTTTAGATATTTTACGAAAGGATATGGTGTAAATGAACATGAGACCATAACACATATGTTAACTCCAACTGCAATAATTTTAATGAGCTGTATGGCCATTTCGGAAATTTATTCCTCATCAGCAGCACTAGAACCAAAACACAGAAAATCAATAATTTCAAAAAATGTTAAAAATGTATAAAACCAAGCAAAATCCGAATAATCAGTAATATCAAATATAGCTAAGGACAAAACTACAATGGAGGAATTTAATCCTTCGGTTTAAGAATGTACATAAATTTAGATAGTAGAAATTGAACAAAGTGTACGCATGAGATATTATCTCATGTACAAGCACACAATATCTAAGAAAAATAAAGAGCATACACGGGGAATTGTTTTACCAACTCCACACTCCAATAAAAGACAAACTCCTGTATTAAATATATTACGAAAGGATATGGTGTAAATGAACATGATACCATAACACATATGTTAACTCCAACTGCAATAATTTTAATGAGCTGTATGGCCATTTCGGAAATTTATTTACTCATCAGCAGCACTAGAACCCAAACACAGGAAATCAATAATTTCAAAAAAGTTAAAATTGCATAAAACCAAACAAAATCCGAATAATCAGTAATATCAAATATAGCTAAGGACAAAACTACGATGGAGGGAGTTAATCCTTCGGTTTTAGAATGTACATAAATTTAGATAGTAGTAATTGAATAAAGTGTACACATGAGATATTATCTCATGTACAAGTACACAATATCTAAGAAAAATAAAGAGCATGCATCTCTACCACGGGGAATTGTTTTATTAACTCCACACTGCAATAAAAGACAAACTCCTGTATTAAATATTTTACGAAAGTATATGGTGTAAATGAACGTGAGACCATTACACATATGTTAACTCCAACTGCAATAATTTTAATGAGCTGTATGGCCATTTCGGAAATTTATTCCTCATCAGCAGCACTAGAACCCATACACAGGAAATCAATAATTTCAAAAAATGTTAAACTAATCAAACATTAAAAGACGTTCAAGCTCGCATTTCTTTAAAAAATTTTAGAATAAATCAAAGTCGAATTAAATGCGAGTCGCGACTTGTAGGTTTGGGTGCAAAGCATGGTGGTTCGATGCTTCTTTTTGGGCGTAAGAGTAGAGAAGGACCACTTTACCGTTGGTAAAGGAAGTTTGATGGAGCACAGATATATAAGATAATGGAGTTTTAGCCCTAACTCGATAAAAAAATTAATCGATTACAAGACAATATTGTGAGCATTTGCAATAAAATGTGAGTTCACAAGAATGAAAAAAAGATTACATTAATAGACATTATCATGTAGCATGTATCATGGATCACATTGGTTTTTGTCTAAGGGTTAGAAAGTGACTTTAACCAATCCCTACCAAACAGACCTTTCAAAACACTTTATGCCTTACTTATAGTGTGACGGGTGTCGCTAGCGGGGCAGGACATGCTTACCCTTCCGTAGCACCTGATGTCACTCCCGGTTTTCATGGGAGTTCACACTATGAGTGCCTTAGTTCTTAATGTTATCTTTTTATTTCCGTGCATTGTAGCTGTCTCACGTCCTTGTTTTGTCTTTGTTTTTATCTGTTACCGTTTCTGCCATGTCTTTGGACTTCGATTTTTGTAGTCATCGCTTCCCTTGTTCCTTCCGTATTCTACTGCCGTTGTTTTAAAAACAAAAGCAATGACAGCATAAGAAAAAACGTACAGAAAGATCTCCTTAAAACTTTAGAGTATGGTAATGGTGTATCCTCAATACTTCTTTCGATCGTGGCATACCTGCAAATTTTCAATTTCAGTATTTGAATAAACTGGATAGTAATGCACTTAGGAAAAACAACCATAAGACCCTATGCTGTTTGAATGGTTCAGCACTGAGTTAAGAAATTGTAATCCATTTTGTTCGTCCTTCTCATATTGGTGGCTACTGAATTTCTTAAGGGACGTTTTCAAGTTCGACGTTTCATAAACTTATATAAGAAGTTGAAATAATAATAGGATAAAACAAGTTTTGACCATCTCCTTGGAATTAGATATTGCAAGTGTTAAAAAGGGACCAGTAATGAAGTAGTAGACTACTTAGATCAAAACATTTATAGCTCCATATCCATTCATTATTTACTTCCAAAAGCATAGCTTAAATATGTATGAAATCAGATATAAAACAGTTAGCCAAAATGATTTGAATGAAAAATCATATTCAGCCAAGGGCAGAATTTTACAGCAGGGAGATACTCAAAATGTTCTTGGGCCTAAATATTGCCATCTCCATTCGGGCCAGCATCGAAGTGTTTGACTATTTGGTTGGTGAATATCTTAAGCACTAAAAGTCCGCTAACAGATCCATTGACCTAGTAGTAACGAAAACACCATCTTCTCTAGCCCAGGGTTACGATCTGCTAATTTCCTCTTCACCCCTTCTGTAAACATATTTTATAAAATAATGCATTATATACATATACAAACACAATAATGTAGAACAATTTAACAATACAATTAGAATTATTAAATAGGATTCGGAAACAAGTTGAAAAACTTAAATTGATCCGATTCCTGATGAAATAAAATTTACAAATATTTAAGTATGCTCTAAACGCAGATTTCTGAATTAAATTACTTAATAAACCAAAATTTATTTTTGAAGTAACATTTGTTTTTTATCAATCAAAATAAAGTTAAGCAGGTTAAGCAAGGAGTTAATTAGTTGAAAAAAGATTCTTTAATTTTTTACAAATAAAAGTAGAAAGGAATAGAAAAAAATACACTTATTATAACAAAATAAAAGACAATGTTATTAAGCACAAAACAATAACATTGAAATACATTACATTAGTAGACGAAATAAGATTAATCAAAATTACATTTAAGTTGAAGAAAAAAAGGTTAATGAGCACATGCAATTACGGGCAATTGCGGGCTAGCGAAAATGGAAAAATACGAATTCATTTGACAAAAATCCTAAAGAAAACTATCAAGAAACCTGAGAATATGTTTACTACTTGTTTAATATGTTTAAAATATATCACTGCTTTCACACTTCCAAAGCTTAATAATGAAGTAAATAATCCTAGGTCTTAGTAAACTAAATATTTTCATTTTGATATTTGATAATCTCATGTAATTAAAATTAAAGCATTTGGAACAACAGATAAAAAAAAAGCAAAATATCAAAACGAGGCTAGTGTTAGGCCGAATGGTTTGAGGACAATGAATTGTGAGAGGTAGATGAAAGAATGATACATTTTCAGCCTCGGTTACATCTTTTAGTGCCTTCCATTTTGGCATGTATGATTTACTCTTTTTTCTTATCACAGTCTGCACTCAGCAATTTTGACCTATTTCGTTTTGTATGTGCAGTTTTATGTATGTGCCCTGTGGTTGTGTAAATGTTGTGATCGTCTTCTTTTAGTCTTTTTATGGATGACAGCGACTGTATGAACCCTTTGCCAGTGAATATTTTGTTTGTTGACGATCACGCATCCATGGAGGTAAAAAAAAGCATGGATTTAGCGTTGCTCGACAATAAGTAATGAGTTAAGCTCATTGTTGAAGGCCTCATGATGACTTCAAGATGAAGAACAACAATAAAAGCTTTGTTCCATAGCTTAATATTGTCATGTATTTGTAAAGACTTCGTCTCATTTGCATTTACTCCATATCCCTTCATTGTTAATTAGTAGAGCGGAATTTCGTTTGATTATGGAATGTAAAATGGTGGTATGAAAAGAAAGTGTCATCAGTTTCTTAAAAAGATAAAATATGACTAAAGTACAAACAAAGCACTGGTAGCTTTCTTTGGCATTTATGGTGACTTCAAGATGAAGAACGACAATAAAAGCGTTGTTCCTTTGATTTTTTTCCATGTATTTGTAGAGACTTTTATGTGCATTTACTCCATATCCTTTTATTCACCATCAAAGGATATTTTCTATTTGTCGGCAAATCCAAAATATTTAATTAGATCTTTTGGATAATCAGAATACTTGCGAAAAAAGAAATATAAAGTTCAACAATTTTTTTTATCAATTTGTTTGTCAAATGACTACCGGACGTATAAGCTGAATTTATTTTGTTGAAAAGCCAAAGCACGTAGCTTTTAAATTGGAAAGATAGAGTTGATAGCATTAGACAAAAAGACTAAATATTTCCCAACTTCTAACTAAGTTGGAGTGGACCACGGTCTCAACTCTAAGTTGACAGTAAGTCAAAAAGGAAACCTGACACTTCTCATTACTCACATCTTTTTATAAGAAGAAATGCAATTTATTCGGCAAAGACATTTTATTCTTTATTCGGTCACGTCAAAGTAAAGTAATATTTATTTTAAAGTCGGTATAACAATGACACAAGCTATAATGGGCTTTTTAAACCCACGATACATAGATATATACATTGCATCATATCAAACACATATAAATAAAACAAGAAAGCATACACCTAGCATTATATAAAGCATAAAGCAAATAAGCAAAGCGCATAAAAACACACATATTACATTATATTAAACACATATAATGAAATTAGTAGCACATGAGAGCATACACATTACATTGGTGAATCGAAAGAATGATGGCGAGTAATTATTTCAGAGATTGTATCATAATATCAAATCGATAAGAGGAATACACATTTTCTGCACGCGTCCAATGCCTGTTAAAAAAAAGTTTTTTTGCAGTCGCAGAACTGCAAACTTGAGTAGATTATCACCAAACTTTCTAACACACCAATGTTTGACTCGGGCAATCATAAATTGAATAGTTTGTTACACTTTTAGGCAAATTATCATGGTTTAAGGATGGTTTGCATTTCAAAACTTACTTTGCAGAAAATAAGTGAGAACCCAGAATATATGATTGAAAAGCAACGGAAGCTTTTCTAAGAAAATAAAACAAAACCGTCATCAACCAGAAGTATTGTCATGTGATCATCTGTACTGCAGAGGTGTGAAACTTCCAATAAACGGGAAAATATAGCATTTTGGAGATAGAAGAATTCATTTGACCCTACGTTATTAGAGTTGATGAGTTTAGAAACGATATGGAATGTATTTACCTTTTTTTGTTTCCATTTGGTTTTTTTTTTTTTTGGTTTTTTTTTTTTTTTTTTTTTTTTTTTGTCTTGTTTTGTTTTGTTTCTTTTTGTTTTGTTTTTGTTTTGTGTTGTTTTGTTTTGGGGAGTTGCTCAAAGTTTGAATTTACAGCATTTATTTTTATAAATATTTAAAACTTTTTGGTGTTGTTAGTTATTAAGTGTGTCACTATCGGTTCTTAATGTAATCCAGTTTCAATACAGTCTGTGTTATTTAACTTAATTGATTCTAATTCAAAAAGGTATTTTGCAAAATGCCAGATTGACATTCACAAAAATACACCTTTTATAGTAAGATAGACATTTGCAAATAATATTCCTTATTTTCCGTCTCATGGCATTATTATAAAAACATGATTTTAATTTGTATATAAACTAAAATAAAACATTTAAAAGACCTTGACCAATAAGTTACAACATTAAATTTTCACCTATTTCTTGCTTATTATTTGAAAACGAATCAAATTTTAATGCCCCGAGATTTTTTTTTTTAATCCAAGAATACGATCCTCGGGGATTGACCATTTATGTTGAGTCATTCCCATAGTATTGCAAAACAAGTTATGACGATAACAAACTGTGAAATTTTGGAAAACTGAGAAATAGAGCATTACACAACTAGACAACAAAACATCACACACTGAGATTTCAATCCCTCGGAAAATTCTCAAAATTCAAAATGTCATAATACAGAATAAATGCAATGTTATCAGCATAAAATCTTGAATCATTTTGAAGTCAAAAGGATTCAATAACAACATTTTACGGTATATAAGAATATCTTAAAATCGGGATCAGCAGTTTTCTTAACCATAGGACTGAATTATTGCTAGAGCTGATGATAAACAGAAACCATGTACAGACAGACCTGAAAACTCATTTTTATCCATAAGTATTTGCTATTGTTACTCTGCTGTATATCAACGTTTTATTCCACAGAACAATAATAATAATAGCGTTTCAAACAGTGGTAGGTTTTCACACTCCAAGTCTATTTTTTAGATTGTTTAGCAGAGTGACAGAAGGGATTAAAAACCAATCGACCAAGATGACAAAACAATTTTAATGAACGGAATAACTGCAAAATGGAGCAAAAGCGTACAGCAAGATCTCCTCAAAACTCAAGACCAGGGTAATGGTGTATCTTCAATATTTCCTGAAATCGTGGCATACGTGCAAATTTTCAAATTCAGTATTTGAATACTCTGGGTAATAATGATGCACTTAGGAAAAACAACCCTATGCTGTTTGAATCTTTCACCATTGAGTTGAGAAATGGTAATCCATATGGCTCGACCTTGTCGTTGGTGACTTCTGAATTTCTTAAGAGACATTTTCGATTTCGACGTTTCATAAACTTGTGTTAGAAGTTGAATTTATTTTAGGATAATACGGTTTTTGACCATTTCTTGGGTATAAAATATTGCAAGTGCATAGATCAAAACATTTTGAGCTCCATATCCATTCATTATTGATTTGCAAAAACATAGCCTAAATATGCATGAAATCAGATATACAACAGTAAGCCAAAATTATTTGAATAAAAAATCAAAATCACAGAAGGGCAGAGCTTTAAGGCAGGGAGATACTCAAAATGTTCTTGGACCTAAATATTGCGGTCTACATTCGGGCGCATTCACAATTACTTCAGGACGACTGTTGCAGCTTTTTGCGACCCTTATTGAGAAGGATTTTTTTCTTAAATTAGATTTAGCTCTAATTTGAACTATTTTCTTTGCGTTTGTTCTGGTACTGAATCTTAAGTTCTGGCCACTTAATAGTTTAAGTAGTGTACATGCATCAGGGTCATAATACCCATTAATTATCTTGAAAGTCTCTATCATGTCACTCCTTCATCTCCTATATGCTAATGTTGGGACCTTCAGCTTTTTTAATCTTTCTGGGTATGACATATCTTTCATCCGTGGTAGTTGTTTCGTAATTCTCCGCTGAACTCCCTCTACCTTATCCATATGTTTAATTTTGTAAGGAGACCATACTGAGCTGGCATAATCTAAATATGTACGGACCATGGTTTGTACAATGCTAGAAATGACTTAGTATCTAAGTGTTTTAAAAAAAGTACGTTTCAGAGCTGCGAAAATCGCTGTTGCTTTATTAACCTTTTCACATAAAGGGTTCTCAAATGATAATTCTGAGTCAATTATACATCCTATATCTTTCTCATAATTTATTCTCTCCACCTTTTGGCCTTATAATGTATATTCGTTCTCTTCAGTGATACCCTTTTTAGCTCAGCTTGCCTAAAAGGCCATGTGAGATTTTGCCATCACTTTGCGTCCGTCGTCCGTCCGTCGTTCGTCCGTCCGTCCGTCAACAATTTATAAAAATCTTCTCCTCTGAAACTGCTGAGCCAATTGTAACCAAACTTGGCCTGAAGCATCACCAGGGTATGCAGTTTGAAAATTGTGTTCGATTAGTCCGGAGACTAAACAACATGGCTGCTGTTACTAAAAATAGAACATAAGGGTAAATTGCTGTTATATACAAATAACTCAAAAATCGTTACAGATATAAAAAAATCTGACGTGGTAAAAGTGATCAGCATAGCAAGATCTACCTGCCCTGCAATTTCGAAGAAAATCCAAAAACCAATCTTGGAGTTATTGCCCTTTTTCTGTAAAATTTGCTCAATTTTAACTTTATTATTTTTTATCAGAAAAACTATAAGAAAAAGAAGTCAACTTTTATTGCCAAAATATTCAGCATGTCAAGATCTACCCACCCTGAAATTTTGAAGATAATTCAAAAACCCTCGTAGGAGTTATTGCCCTTTTTTCAGGGAAATTTCAAAATTTTCATATTTTTCATCTTTTATTTCCAAAACTATAGAAGATGAAGGTCAAGTGTAAATTCATAAAATGTTTGCAGTGCTGTTGCGACTTCAAAACTGATGTTGAAAATTATTGGTTGACTACAATTTTCAAAATGGCCGTCAAAAAGGCGGGAAAATTCAACATTGTCCAATTTCAATGAAATTGGGTTTTCAAATAGACATTTATGTAAAGACTTCAAAACCGGTGTTGAATATTGTTTGTTGACTGCCATTTTCAAAAAGGCGGGAAAATTCAAATGTCCGATTTCAATGAAATTTAGTTTCCAAATAGATATTGATGTTGTATATTAAAAATATGGTGTTAAAAAATGTTGTTGACTACCATTTACAAAATGATGTCTCGACTACAAACTGGTGTGGAAAGTGGTCCTTAGCAAGAAGTACAGTAAAACATGGTCATACTTAAAATAAAGTCCAAGTTAATGGTGGTGTTTGCTCTACCAAGGTTTGAGAGACTGAAGTTCAACTGTATAATTTACAATGTTAGCTTGATTGTGGCAACTGAAAGCCAGGTGAGCTATATAGGCTCTGGGGAGCCTCTGGTTCCCTCTTCTCATGTGTTTGCATTTTTCGGGATGAAACTTAAGCAACCATTTGTTACTCCAATTTTCCAGTTCAATCAAATGTTGTAATATTGCGGTGTCTTCTTGGTTGTTGATAATTCTAAAAATTTTAGTGTCATCTGCAAACAGATATTGCTATGAATTCACTAGCTCTGGTAGGTCATTTATGTATATGACAAATAACAATGGTCTAAGTACGGAGCCTTGTGGTATTTCTGATGTGACATGATCCCAGTCAGAACCTGATCCATTTACTACAACCTTTTGTGTTCTGTTAGCTAGAAATTCTTTTATCCATCCAAGTATTGGATCGCCTATACTTAAAATCTTCCCTATCAATCTTTTGTGTGGAACCTTGTCAAATGCTTTTTATCCATGTATATGCAGTCAACAAATAATCCCGAGTCTATAGCTTCTGGCCATTTTTCCAAGACTTCCAATAATTGTAGGGGTGTAGAGCGCTCCGAAATGAAGCCATATTGATTATCTGAGAAAAGTTTATTTTTTTCATGTGTTCAATAATGTGCTCTCGAATGAATTTCTCTTGAAGCTTACTGACCACGGATGTTAGGCTTACTGGTCTATAGTTGCTTGCTTGTGATCTGTTCCCCTTTTTAGATATTGCACTGATTGTAGCATTTTTCCGTCATTTTATTAAAAGATTGTTGGAATATAATTTTTAAAGTTGTAGCTAAAGAATGTGCCAGTTCTTTTAATAGTCTTGGGTGCAGCTCACCAGGGCCTGGTGATTTATCTATTTTTAGCATATTTAGCAATTTTAAAACTTTCTTCTCAGAAACAATGAGTTCTGGGTTCTGGAAGGGCATGTTGAATATTTTTCATAGCTGGTACTGGCACCTGTCCATCTGGTTCTGTTTTGAACACACTTGAAAAGTAGTCTGATAATATCTTAGCTTTTCCTTTGTCATCTTCAGTCTTCATAGACTTATTATTTGTGGGATCTATATGCAGGTCTGCAACGCCTTCTTTCGTTTTAGATTTTGATTTAATATAGCGCCATATAGCTTTTGGAATTTGCTTTGCCTTCTCTGATAATCCCTTCTCAAAATCCCTTTCTATTTTATAAACTGCGCTCTTAACTTAGTTTTGGACCATATTGTATTCTTGCTTGTTACAACCTTTTTGGATAATATGTTCTTTCTTCTGATTTTTTCTCTTGTCTTACTGTCTATTGGAAATATTTTTTTCCTTTGCCAAACTGATTATTGGATTTAGTTGGTACATATTTATTTTCTAATTCCTTTATAGTGTCTATAATGGAGTTCCAGTTTGTATCTATGTCATTTGTGTCTTTTAATATTTCGTACCAGTTGATATTATTCAAGTCTTCTTTAAAAAAAAGGTTATATTTTCCTTTGTTATACAGTCTTATATTTTTGGACACCTCCTTCATATTCGTGTAGCAGATAAAGGCAAACGTTATGACACAGTGGTCACTCTTCCCAAGAGGGCTTTGGTATTCTAAGTTGCTTACCATTTGTTCTTCGTTGGACAAAATGAGGTAGTATGCTAAGGTTATCTGTTCCTCTCCATCGAGTAGGTTTCTTTATATGCTGGAACAAGTAGTTATTTTGGATAGCTTCAATAAATTTATATTCGAGTGTGTTTATGCTGTCTTCTGTGGAGTTATAGGTCAATGTTTGGGGGTAAATAGTATCTCCCATGATCATCATATGTGGGTATCCCTTGTTTCCACTCTCAGATAATAATTCCAACAGTTTTGTGTGTTATACTCAAGCGTTTTATTTG
Source organism: Modiolus philippinarum (assembly GCA_002080025.1). Lineage (NCBI taxonomy): Eukaryota > Metazoa > Mollusca > Bivalvia > Mytilida > Modiolidae > Modiolus > Modiolus philippinarum. The sequence goes on from MJUU01044830.1 coordinate 18,653, forward strand.
ATGGTGACCTGTAAATAATCCATTCTAAAAGTTTGTCGTTTTGGTTAAGTTTTATCTCAACGAATAGATTTTCTTGGAATTCTATATCCATTTGCACTTCACTGGCTCCCAGCATTTTGCTGGCATATGATACCAATGCATGTCCTGTTTCATTATCTATATCTAAACATACTATAATGCCCTATTTATGTCAAAGAATATTCTGCTATACTTGGCAAATATCTATTATTCTTTGCTTTGACTTTGTTTATTCCTATGATATGTGGTAATATGTCCCGAGTTCGTACTTTAACTCAGTCAATTGTTGAACAGTTGGTCGGCATTTGTATAAAAACAATTTAAAATTAGTAGCACCAATTGTCTATTTACATCGCCGTTAAAATCATTTCCACCCTTTTTACATGTATTTACGCATCTTGATTTAACATTTGCTGATTTTATTTTTTTAACTTTTACTATCTTTCTGGCCCAAGTGGACCCCTCACTTTTACAGGTAGTCCCCCGAAAGGTCGTCCTGTGATGCTTTTTTGCTTCATCCCATATTTTTTTCTTTTGCTGTTGCTCATTTTTAGTTAGGTCGTTACTATCACCAACTTTTTCGTATGGACCTTTCCCTTTTGCATAATGGATATTTCTGAAAATCGTAATTTTTGGTTCAGTTGTTTTAAATTCTGCTATCAATGGTCTAGTTTTACCTCTGTCGTATTTCCCCTAAAAGTCTAAAAGTAATACCCACACTTTTTAAGATATAAGTTCATTGTCACGAACAGAGAGCAGGCTTTGTGAAATACGACTCAGAGAAACACTAAGGAAGAAATGATTAAAATGTTAGAGTTTCTGATCGACATTATATTTGTCCAGTTTGCAGGACTTGTTTTTCAACAGACCATCGGAATTCCAATAGGCACAAACTGTGTCCCTCTTTTAGCCAATCTGTTTCCCCACTCACTCCTAGGAGGCTGAATTCAATGGCTTCTTTAAAATAAAGACAAAAAACTGGTCCAATCTTTTAATTTCAGCTTCCGTTATATAGATGACATTGTATCACTTAACAACCCTCGCTTTGGTGATTTTCTTCATCCTATATATCCAAAAGAAATTAAGCATACTATAGATACTTCCACATCGGTCTCGTACCTCGGCCTTTATCTTGAAATTGACAACAGAGGTACACTACAAACTAGGTTGTATGACAAACGAGATGACTTCACTTTTCCAATAGTCAATTTCCCTTTTCTTTGTAGCAACATTCCAAAAGCACCAGCATATTAAGTTTACACCTTACAATGCATTCACTACTCAAGGGCTTGTGGCCGATACAGAGAGTTCATTGATAGAACTCAGTTGCTTACAAATAAAATACTTGAGCAAGGGTATGTTACCAAAATCTTAAAGTCATCACTACAGAAGTTTTACGGTCGACATCACGATCTTGTGGATCACTAGATGACAACAAAGTTTTGTTTTTCCTCTATCGGAT
>MJUU01044833.1:5652-17517 GCA_002080025.1 Modiolus philippinarum
TTGACTTATTAATCATATTTACTAAACCGTGAATGGTAAAAATATCTTTAATATTTTGTGGTAATGGTAAGATAAAATTTTTATTCAGATCACCAAGACAGATGATATTATTATTTTCATCGTGAGCCTTATTCAACATAAGTTCAAAATATTGCCAATAATAGATATGCGACTGTCTTTGCGACCTGTAATTAATATTTACCAACACGGACTGTCGTTTGGTTTTTATTTCAAACCACATACTTTCAACATTCTCGTGTTCTAAGTCTTCCCTACGAGTAATACCTACTGAACTCTTGTAATATGCTGATATCCGCCCGCCGTGCTGATTCTATCCTTTCTCGACTTAAGTGTAAAACATTTGATTTGTACATCCTCATCTGATATTTGATAGTCTAAATGAGTTTCAGTAAAAAATAAAACATCAAAATCCTGTACAATATCAACAATATAATCAGTCTTATTTCTAATACTTCGTATATTAACATGAAAGATCGATAATGTGGAATCTTTGGAACCAGGTGTGTCCCCGGGGCCCGGGTTTGCCTCTTTGTCACCACATAGTAGTAAAAGATTTACAAAAATAAAACAAAACGAAATCAAACTATATATAGATTTGAAAGCGCAAGATAATTTAACTTTCATTTTATTCAGCCAGTATATGATATTTATTGTATTAAAATTTCCTTACAGCAAAAACTACTTATTTTGTGATAAAAAAGTCCAATAGCAATTCCGTGTGGTAAAGCATCATTACCCATTATCAAAAACGAAAACTAATACATGTATAAAATTGGACAATACCACATTAGATAATCTATGCATAAACATACACAACTTCCAAACAAAGTTTAAATGGTCACATCGGTAACTTCTCATTGTTAAACCAGAACACCAAGATACATAATAAACATACATGTATATATACAATTAAGATTACAGTTTCCCTTTTCATTGACGTTATGGTGTATGGGTACGGAAAAAGTGAATAAAAAAAAAAGATCATCATGATTTAGCGAGGTACATGTATTGATAAAGGAATATCATTAATCAAATTTACGGACAACAGACTACAGGTGTATATTGTTAAATCAATGCCTGATTCGATTCACCTGTGATTTTATTTTTATGCCCCCGCCGCTAGGCGGTCGGGGGCATTAAGGTTTACCCTGATCCGTATATCCGTCCGTACGTACGTCCGTACGTCCATCTTTTTGGTTTCCGGATGATAACTTGAGTATCCTGCATCGGATCAAAACCAAACTTGGTCACATGCTTACTTATCACCCAAGACAGAATCCTTTCGATTTCCAGGTTGGTACCCCCAAGGTCAAGGTCACAGTTGCTAAAAATAGACTAAAATTTCAATAAAGTTTTGGTTTCCGGATGATAACTTGAGTATACTACATCGGATCAAAACCAAACTTTGTAACGTGCTTGCTTATCACCCAATTCAAAAGCCTATTGATTTCTAGGATGGTAGCACCAAGGTACAGGTCACAGTTGCTAAAAATAGACCAAAATTTCAATAAAATTTTGGTTTCCGAACGATTACTTGAGTATTGTGCATCTGATCAAAACCAAACTTGGTCACTTGCTTACTTATCACAATAGACATAATCCCATAGATTTTAGCGTTGATACCACCAAGGTCAAGGTCACAGTTGCTAAAAATAGATAAGTATTACATATAAGACTGTTTCGCAGATTATTTGTTGGAACTACACATTATATCAAAACCAAACCAGTTCCAGTGCCTATTTATCACAGGAGAAAGATCCTTTCTAATAATATTTGATAAATATATATTGTATATAGTTATGCCTTTAATAATTTATGGGTTTCGATTGCAAGGAGGCGGGGGCATCCGTGTCCCATGGACACATTCTTCCATTTTTTACCTGGATTTATGTCGACGCATTCACTTGAAAAAAAAGAAAACAAACTGTGGCTAAGAGTAAAGATGAGAGAAAAAAAATAATTTAATAATACTAGCATAGTATTAACTATGTTTCCGATTTATAACAATATTTTATCAAGAATTGATTGTGTAATGGACATATAATTTGACAACAATCGCACGTTGGGTTTATTGGTCACATGATGGCTAAAGTTTGTAAACAAAAAATATCGGTCACATGACTACAGAAGTTTGTAAACAAAACAAAACAAAAACATTTGAGGTTTTCGTTGTTGTTATCAAAGATGAAATATATTTTATAAGAAGAAAGTATAATACTTGATCATGCTTGGGATGATTCGGAATTAATGATATGCATATATAAAGAGAACAAAAACAACATAAAGTATATTATCAAGTTTGTGGTATAAACGTGAGCTATGTGATCATATTCTTTCATAATTACATTTTGTAATTTTATATACTACAGTACAAACATTACTGATATCATTATATTTTAGGTATGCCAGGAGTGCAGAGCAGGAGTGTAACATGTTTTTTAGCCTAGCCAGTAGTTCCTAGTTTTGTCATTTTCTTCATCATTTATTGGGAATATTTTGAATCAAAATGGTGTAAAATTAATCTTCACAATATATAATTTGTTCATAATCTGTGTTAAAAGTATGACAATAAAAGTATGTTCTGTCAGCAACAAGGAATATCAGGAGTGCAACACCTGGTCAGGAATTCGACAAAATTTTTAATTAATATTTCTTAACATGTAGTTATTTACATCAAATTTATAGCATTTCTTTGTGTGAAAATCATTCAATGGAAAATATATATGAAGATTTTTTGGAAAAAATAGTCCTTCTTTTATTTAAAAAGAAGGAAAAAATAAGAAAAATTAATAGAATCAACCATTACATACAAATTAATTCATTTGGAAGGAAGAAAAATGTTTTGCTTTCATTTTCTAATAAACCTACTAATTGTTGTAAATACGAATGCTGAAAAACAATTAAATTAATGAAATGACTTGAGTGAGGAGTGTAACACAATTTTGGTTTATGACAGTCAACACGAGTTACTGTGCCTATGTAAATGGACAATTTGGAGTTATTTTGACATATCAATGCATTTAACCATGGAAAATTAAATTAAAAATAATTTACAGATGCTTTACTGTGGGTGACAAACATGCCAGGAATGTAATATTTTTTATCTATAAATTTACATGATTTTCAAAGGCCATTTTCAAAGGCCAAAAATACTTGTCCTTTTTGCCAAAAATTTGTTATAGCTCACCTTCAATAACATATATATATATATATAGAAACTTATCATCTGTATGCTTCATGCTTACAGTTAACTTGAAAAATGAAACAAAGAGGGTTACTACTACTACTCGGGGTCAGTTCGCGGTATTAAATATAAAAATATGCCTTTATTTTGTATAACTTATCACTCTGGTTCACTTCTGTATACATTTAGACTGTTTTGCAAGTTGTAAATCATATTTCATCAAGCCATGATATTTTTACCTACCCCCCCTTTTTTTTGGGAAATTGACCTACCTACTGCTCAGGGTGAGTTCTCGGTATTAAATATAAAAATATGCCTTTATTTTGTATGAATTATCACTCGGGTTCACTTCTGTATACATTTAGACTAGTTTGCAAGTTGTTCATCACATTTCATCAAACAACGGCAGTAGAATACCGAAGGAACAAGGGAAGCGATGACTACAAAACTCGAAGTCCAAAGACATGGCAGAAACGGTAACAGATAAAAACAAAGACAAAACAAGGACGTCAGACAGCTACAATGCACGGAAATAAAAAGATAACATTAAGAACTAAGGCACTCATAGTGTGAACTCCCATGAAAACCGGGAGTGACATCAGGTGCTCCGGAAGGGTAAGCATGTCCTGCTCCACTAGCGACACCTGTCACACAATCAGTGAGGTACATATTGTTTTTAAAATGGAATAAAAAAGATAACAGGAAACACCTACAATGGCCGAAAAACATAGCCACATGCCAGAAAGTAAATAGGAACTGCACAAGAAAAAAAAACCACAATAAAAATACAAAAGACAAACATAAACAACGATAGGAACTCGGGACAGCCGGACTTGGTACCGGCACTAGCAAAAGCCAGCGGTAGGGTTAAACCGGTTTATGGGTACCCAAACCTCCCCTTTCTCTGTCCCGTTTCCCTATCGTAGAATAAACATACGAATAAAACCCATACAGGTAGACTACTAACTCCATGACCACAATCTAGAAAAGGAAAATGGGGGGACAAAACGTAATTTTGAAAGATGGGTCAAAGAGTGCTCGCCGCTAAACTGCCGGCTAGCTCAAGGAGCCTAGTCCGCTGGTAAAACACTGTCGCACTACGGAAGGAAAATCAAATTCAAAACTCCCAATGGGTTTGGTAAAGAATCGTCATGTATTTCAGTAGACATCGGCAGTATCAGTGAGAGGCCAGTATGTGTGTAAAATCCTCAGGTCACTGGACCCCAAAGCTAATTTAACGGACACGTGCAGAATATCCTGTCGATATCCCCTATTGCGTAAAGAATGTAAGTTACGTCCCAGTTTTTCTGGATTTTTAATCAGTTTCTGGCATTTTTTAACAACATTTCCGTAAAATTAAAGGCTGAATTGAGGCTGATTGGAATTGCCATTTTCTAACCCTTAGACAAAACCAATAAAAATCCATGGCAAGTGTTACTTCTCTAACCCTCAAACAGTACCAAGGTAAAAATTTGAAAAGCTTTTGTAAGTCTCTTGAGCATTAAAACATTTACCAGGACAAACCAGTAGCACGAACATCACCAACGAAGACAAAACTAAAATTTTACAGTATGAAATACAAGACAACACAAAAAACTAAAACCACTGACAGTGTGAACTCCCATAAAAACCGGGAGTGACATCAGGTGCTCCGGAAGGGTAAGCATGTCCTGCTCCGCTAGGGGCACCCGTCACACTATTAGTGAGTCAATCCGGGGTTGAGTCAAATCCGTGAAGACGTGAAATCTAGCTGAAAATGTCCGTTTTCATTTTGGACACAGACACGTCATATCTGTCAATGATGTCATGGTGACGGCCATAGAATTTCTGAAGGGGTGAAACTAACAAAGGCTGAACAAATCCCTGACTAAGCAGCTTTTGGGACAGTGTTTTTGCTCTAACTAAAAAGTCACTGTATAAACTGCATGCCCGACAGTAACGAATCAACTGTGAAATGTACACTCCATAGGCTAGAGAGGCAGGTATATTGCTGCTCAGAAAGCCATGGTATTTTGACCTACCCCCTTACTCAGGGTCAGTTCTTGGTATATAATATAAATATATGCCTTTATTTTGTATGATTTATCACTCTGGTTCACTTCTGTATATTTTTAGACTGTTTTGCAAGTTGTTAAACATATTTCATCAAGCCATGGTATCTTGACCTACCCCCAGCGGAAATTGACCTACCCCCTACTCAGGGTCAGTTCTCGGTATTAAATAGTTATGCCTTTATTTACTATAAATTATCACTCTAGTTCACTTCTGTATACACTCAAACTGTTTTGCAAGTAGTTTATCATATTCCATCAAGCCTTGGTATTTTGACCTAGCCCCATTGGAAATTGACCTACCCCTACTCAGGGTCAGTTCTCGGTATAGAATATAAAAATATGCCTTTGTTTTGTATGACTTGTCACTCTGGTATATTTTTAGACTGTTTTGCAAGTTGTAAATCATATTTCATCAAGCCATGGTATTTTGACCTACCTCCATGGGAAATTGACCTACCCCCTTACTCAGGGTCAGTTTTTGGTATATAATATAAAAATATGCCTTTATATTGTATGAATTATGACTCTAGTACACTTCTGTATACTTTTAGACTGTTCTGCAGGTGTCTGACTTTTTTTAAGAAACTATGGTATTTTGACCTACCCCCATGGGAAATTGAACTACCCTTTGAAACAAGATAGATGTTATAATTTATTCTTAGAAATTAGAGTAGGTCATTTTTCCAGTGGGGGGATCAAAATACTCTGGCTGTAAAGTGACCCGCGGGTCAAAATACCATATTACACCGGTAAAAATTGGAGACATCATAAAGTGCTCTAGAAGGGATTAAGCATGAATCTTTATATCTATGTCATTTATGAAGTAACATCCAAATTTGTATGTTAATCAATAAAAATACAATTCCTTGAGAACTATTTATGTACCTTGAAATGTTCAAATTGAACGAAGCAAACACATACAAAAACAAGTCCTTCGCAAAAATACGAAGACAAAAGATAAACGCAACAAAATTTACAAAAACTTGATATTGTAAGGTTTTAAATAGAATCGGCTTTCGGGTCAGCACCGAAATACTGACTACTGGGCTGGTGAATACCCTCGAGGACTAACAGTCTTTGAAATTGTTGTTCTGAAATAACATTAAATTGAAGGATCCATAATGTAGCTGTATTTGACACAGTTATAGTTTAGTTGAAATCAAATAATCCAAAAAAATAAAAAAAATAAATAAATATATATATATCTACATAGCTTGTACAAAACTAGAGTATGTAATTACCCCATATATTTTAACAACAGTCTTTAGAAATACAGAATTTGTCTTTTTTCATGATTTATTTTGTTAGATAATATTGGTGATTTGTTCTCTATCAGTTTTAAAGATCTTTGAGTTTATGGTCTTCCAAACGTTTAGATTTTATCTGCATTGAAGAGACACAAGTTGTCGAAATGCGCATATGCAGAAATTAAATTCACGGTAAGTTCGGTATTTAGTTATTATGAACAAATAGCACAACAAATTACAAGATAGTTAATTGTTATACAGAAAAACGAGAAGTACAAGACATTCACATTCCTTGAAAGAGACGTCAATACGGCCACAATGAACGCATAACGGGGGATCCCTAATATGGAAAACTCTTCATGTGTTCGATTCGAAGCTAAAACTGCCAAATTCATTTAACAGAATGGCAACTCCCCTTTTAAGATGGTTTTTAAAACTTCTACAATATAGTAACGCTCTTGATTTCCAGTTAAGGGGGTAGACCTGGGGTAGGAGGAGATAACTCTATTTTACATTATTTTATTACTTACACAAACAAAAAGAATCATTACAATAGGTATTATCAAAATTTTTTAAATTGTAAAAAAAGATTCCATACAGCAAACAAATATTAAATTTGTCATGGAGACAAACACCTTACATTCAGTTATTTATAATGAGTGCATTTTACTCTTCATTTTTGCATTGCTGTCCAAAGATGATGAAAATATATAAAAGTCGGATTTGTTTCAAGGGAGGTAATTTAAAGCACATATTCAGCAATTTTATTGATTTTTACCCACTTTATTCTTAATTAAGAAAAATTGGAACGGTAGAATTTTCTAAAATTTTAATATATCTTACATATAGGAGTTTTCTTTCTATTCTCAGTGTTTGGTGAAAATTAAACGACAGAATTTTTTACAAGAGGTATTTCATAGTGATCAAAAAAGAGTGAAAATTTCAGCCTATATTATTCAGAACACCCATATATTTCAGTTCAAACTAGTTAAATTTCCTATCATTATCCATGCTCACTTTCACACATGTCTAAACTACGGAATTTTGCGTTTGAAATAATTTTGAATCGAATATAAATTTAATTAGAGCCGATTTTATACACCACAATCAACTCCTGAATGGACCAAATAACATGAGGAAACAGGGGATCTTTGATGACCTCTAGACATAAAACATGACGGGAAAATTGCTGAAAGTCGACATGAACATGTGTACTTTCAATGCTTAAAATATTTAAAAAATTAAACGATCGGAAAATTTTAGGCCTACCCAGGTCTACCCCCTGAAGTCAGAGGTCTTCAAATTTATCAGATTTCATGTCCATATTTCAAAAAATGAAAAGTTATCATTAGTTGCAGTAATCATTCAACATTTATCTCCTTAATTCCCTTGATATTGATTGACGCCGTAACTGCTTATTTATAGTCTTCGCCCTGTTGAAACTAAATGTTCTCAATGTGACAATTTTTATGTACATCTTGTCGTTTCTTTTCATTCAGGTCTGTTTAGTCTTTGACGGTGTCTTGAGCTATAGGCATTAGAAAACAATGGCGGTAGAATACCGAAGGAACAAAGGAGTGATACTAACAATACATCGACAAACGAATACCGAAATTCTAAGATCATCAATCCAAAATCACAGTAATTAATATCCATTACGAATTGAGCTTATGACAAAGACAACACAAATGAAACAAAAAAGAAAAAGAATGACACTTAACTAAAGCACTAGAGGTGATAACCGGTACAAAAAATGAGTTATCATCAGGTGCTCCGGAAGGGTAAACATGATCTATTCCACGCGAGGTTCTAGTGTGAAAATTCTAGTTTTGTCACAGTCAGTGTTAGGATCTTTCCAAAGATATATATCTACAAAATTCGAAGTCCAAAGACATGACTAATAAAACGAGAACACAGAAATCATTGACATAAAAAGCTGCAACTAACAGAAATAAAAAAGAAAAACATTCAAAACAAGGCACTCACAATGTGAAATTCCTTGAAACTATAATTGACATCAGGGTAAGGATGTCCTACTATTAACAGCACTCGTCACAAGGTAAGCGAGGCAAATATGTTTTTTGAAAGGCCTGCTTGATACCTGATTGTTACTGTAATTTTCTAACCCTTAGACATAACCAATTTAAAATCCACGGAACGGTTTAATCAGTAATCATCAAACAGTACCAAGATATAATTTTGAAAACAAATTGTTTTTTTTTTNTTTGCTATTCAAACATTTACATGGACAAATGTGTACAAGAAACATCAATCACGAAGACAAAACAAAAAAATATGATATACGAGACAATACAAAAAACTAAAGCACTTACAGTGTGAAATGAGTTTAAAAAACGAGACCAACATCAGGTTGTAAGAAGTAAGCATGTCCAACTCTGTTAACAGCATCCGTCACACTGTAATTGGGTCAATCTTATTGAATCAATCTAGCAGGAAAAACTCAAAATCGGTACAATCTAATTCGGGGATGACTTGAATCTAGTCTAAAATGTCCGCTTTTATTTTTGACACTGACACGTCATATCTTATAAAGATTTCATGGTGACAGCCATATAATTTCATCAGGGATACAACTAAACAGCTTCTTTAAGAGTTTTTGCTCTGTTAAAAAAAATCACTGTACACACTGCTTGGTCGATAGTAAAATGTTAAATGTACACTCCATAGGCTAGAACTGTAGGTATATTGCTGCTAAGAAAGGGAAAGTCCACAATTGGGATATTAAAATCATCACGTATATCATATGACTTAGATTTCAAACGTCTATCATCGTATCATCGTCAATATACATAAAAGATCTATGTACGAAGCTTTAATAAGTGTATCAGTTGTTTCTTTAATTTCAAGCTCATTGGGATAGATCTGATGTAAGTATTCCTTAAATTTAGGATTATTATTAAGAGAAACTACATGGTCTATGTAACAGAAACTGACATTAAAGGACAGGGCTAAATGTTTTTGTTTTTATTGTATAAGCCCTTGTAAGAGCTTGGCCTCATGCGAGTAAATGAAAAGGTCAGCTAAAAGAAGACCACAGTTAGTTAATCATAGGAATATCTATTGTCTGTTAGAAAATGCGACCTCCGAAATCAACAGACAAGAATCATAACATTTTGATTACGTCAGTCTTAGTGAACTTCTTATTGAAATTGATCAAACTCTCTCTTGTCCGGTTTCATTTTCTGTTTCCATTATTATATTTATTGTTACAGGATCTGATGGTTCATTGCTGTTTCTGCCAAATTTGATAAATCATTGGTTTCAATTCCAGATTCCGAAATCAGTGCATGATAAAGGAAATGTCTTTTACATGAGTAGCGTATACAGTATAAGGGCAATAAGAAATTTGTATTAATTTCTAGTTATTTGTACAGGTGTTAAATCTTCTTTCAATATGAAATATTTGACAGGTAGGAAATTAAAAAGGTAAAATTACGTATTGACCGTTTGTGTCTGAAGATATTGTTTGACACCTGTTTTAATTACTTTATCAATAGGATTTATTTCAGTAAATTCTTTAATATATAGAAAGGAATCAATGTAATGGAGAAAAGAAATGTTCAATACAGTCATGTGATATGGAGATTTCACGATAAGAATAACAATTTAAATAATGTACCCGAAAACTTGAGGTTTAGGTACTATGACGTTCAAATTTTTGTTTGGAACGTCATATACCTCTGTAAAAAATGCAACTTACGGATACAAAAATACTAAATACCAAACTTAGTGTAAATTTTGTTTCTTCACCCAGAGGTTAAACGATACCTACAGGCATAAAATGAATCTTGATATAATTACAATTTTTTTCATTTTGAAAAAAAATGTTGTCCTTTCCAGTGAAAATATCATATCGGGGATAATACCATGCTAAAGGAGAAAATTTCAGAAGTTGACTTGGTTGAATCTCCGAGTCTCACAAGCATGTAGAGTAGAATTACTTCTTATACGGTTTAACTGAATAATTAAGCAGTAAAACATTTTAACATCAGGTCCATAAAGTCATTAATTGTAAATCGCATTCGGCGCTTAAAAACAGCAATGAAATCCAGAAATCCCAGTATATTTGAAGATCACCTTGTAGTAAGAAGTCTGTCCAACCTCCATGAAAATTACGTCATTGTCGCTGCAGACAAAGCTCTTACAACATACTGTTTGTGTGCAAGAAACACTATCTCGACTGCCTTGTGAAGGAGATGGGCATCGAAAGTTCATCTGGAAATCCTACCAATACCCCTACTACAATATCGAGGGATGAGATTGTAAAAAATCACACTTCAGTTTTAGCATCATTTGGCATCATTTGACATTAAAGCCAATGATGAAAACAATCAACTGTCTTACATCTACTGGGTACCTAAACTTCATAAGAATCCATACAATCAGAGATTCATTGCCGGGTCTTCTAGATGCACCACAGCTCCTCACTACTTTGTTGACCGCAGTTAGAGAATGCCTGAAAAATTACTTTAATAAAGCTTACTCCACAAGCGGTGTGAATCAAATGTGAATTCTTACAACTTCAGATCTCCTTGAACAGCTATCCTCAACTAGTCTTTTTTGAAATGGTGGATTTCCTTTGTTTGGGTTCTGGTGCTGCTGATGAGGAATAAATTTCCGAAATGGCCATACAGCTCATTTAAATTATTGCAGTTGGAGTTAACATATGTGTTATGGTCTCATGTTCATTTACTCCATATCCTTTCGTGAAATATCACCTATTGCCATAGCATTCAAACCTTTGACTTTTCTACTCTTTATACAACCCTGCCACACAATAAACCTAAAACAGTAATTGCAGATTTAAACACCTTTTTAGTTATAGGGAAAGACAAAACACATTTTGTTAACAACCACACTGATTCAAACAAGAAGTACACCGAGACTGATGTAATAAAAATGTTAGAATTTTTTATCGACAATACTTATGTCGAATTCAGAGGTCGTGTTTCCAACAGGCAATACGGATTCCTATGGGAACTAACTGTGGGCCGCTTTTTGCTGACCTTTTTCTTTACTCGTATGAGGCCAAGTTTTACAAGGGTTTATTCAAAGAAAACAAAAATATTTAGTCCAGTCCTTAAGTTTCAGCTTCCGCTACATAGACGATGTACTTTCTCTTAATAATCCTAAATTGAAGGAGTATTTACATCAGATCTATCCCAATGAGCTTGAAATTAAAGAAACAACTGAAACACCAACTTCAGCTTCGTATCTAGATCTTTTATTGTATATTGACGAAGATGGACGTTTGAAGTCTAAGCTGTACGATAAGCGTGATGATTTTAATTTCCCAATTGTGAACTTTCCGTTTCTTAGCAGCAATATACCTACCTCT
>MJUU01044835.1:9851-24311 GCA_002080025.1 Modiolus philippinarum
ATCGATGAATATTCATAGATCGAGTTCGGTCGAGTTGCTTTGATCGGCGGTGTAAACCTACCATAAAATTTCACTGATTGCAACAACATTCAACTCAAATCGTCAAAACCTATGAGAGGGCGTGGTAGGGTAGAGGCATTTCAAAGGCATTTTACAGTAATAGCCCTAATATTATTGGAGAAAATATTTTAAGTTTCAGGGACAATCTTCTATAATTCTTTTCATCAAATAAAATTCTGTTCTGTTTTGTTCTTTTCATCGGTAATCATCTAAATCATTTGATAGAACAAATTTTAAAATCGGGAAATTAACTATTGATTAGTAAAATAAATTCAGTTTGTACGATTCTAACGGTTTTTGTGGACGCTTATTCCTTATTTCTTATTCATTTACATTGATGCGCTGATTGACAAAGTAGGGGTGGCCTACATACTTTTTGCAAATATTTTTTTACCATTCGGGTAGGGAAAATATTTATTTCACGAGATCAAAGAAAACTCATACAAATTATTGATAAACTGTATTCGTTTTCTTAATAGTACATGAAATAATAAATTAAACATTATTTAAAATGCCGTTTTATGCCCTATAGAGTTGATGCCATGAACAAAAACCAGATTGCTTTAAACATGCAATAAACGTATGCAGTGCAGAAGTCTTGTTTCCGTTAGCTATGAAATATGGTTGCTTTGTCAAGGAAATTATGGACAATGGTGGCTTGGTCGGTGATCTGAGTGACATAATGCATATCACAAACCCCTGCAAAAAAGTTCTTGGTTTCGTTTTCAGATCTTTTACAGTCGATTGATTATACCACCTTTAAATATGCTGCAGTGTTAAGAATTATTGCATGATCGCAGTAAAGTTGTGATAAAGTCGGCATGAACTCGTACTTAGGTCTTATCGTGATGTGATCGTGGTAGGAACGTAGAACAGTCGTAGTAGAATCGGGACGGTCGTTATGAGATCGTAGTAGAATTGGAATGGTCGTATTGAGATCGTAATGGCATCGTACTGTGATCGCAGTTCAGTCTTCTCAACTGGAATCACACGATCCCACTACAATAATACTACGATCATGAAGATGTTAGCACGACCTTTCCACGACCTCACTACGACTCTACTGCGACCTTTCTACAACCAAATTTGACCACGATTGCACTACCATTTTTTTAACATGTTCAAAGATGTTCCACGACCACCACGACCATGAAGACCTTTCTACAATCCTACTACGACCTTACTGCGACGGCCCCGATTGCACCACGATCTTAATTTTTTAAGGCGATCGTGGCCTAGTGTGATGGGGGTATTATGCCTTGTCAGCATGATATTCATTACTTTTAATATTCACTGTGGGTTTATTTCTCCGCTTCCACGAAGTCCTGCTAATTTTAAATATATATATATATATATATATATATATATATATATATATATAGCTAAAAAATATTTCTATGTACAACTGAATTATATTGAATTTATGTACAAATAAAAGGTTTCGTTTTGATGGCATATGGCCATTTCGGCATAAGTTGTCGAAATGGCCATATGCGGAAATTAAAGTTCGCTATTTTTAGTTATTTGATTTTTAATTGATTGTTGCTGTGAATGTTTTGTCGATTCGTCCGAAGTCAAAATTTGTTTCTCTAGACAAAGTAATTAAAACAATGACAATCAAAATCATTTTTTCAAAAGAAATTGGTTATTAAACCTCCATTACAAAAATAACTTATTGTTTCCAAGAAAGTACAAGTACACTAGCTTCATTAAATGCCTTTGAAGTCAATGACTGCATGGTTCTATTTGGATGTACGTCTAGTGTTATCTTTTCATCCAAGGATTCGATGTTGTCAACCAATTTCAACAAAACCATTTTTATATAATTCAGATAAAAATATGTATTCCTTTTCGATACGGTTTTTCTATTGTTTCTAATCTTATTTTAACATAGGATTTATGTCTAGAATATTTCCTGAGCTTTGTTTTATTATAATCAATAGATTATCAGAGTTTTCATGAAAGCATGAAACATATATCTCATTATTTCGTAGTATTCTGCAAGAAAAAATACATAAGCTGTTTTCAATTAGACTATAACGTAAATACCAAAGCTCCAAATATACTGAAAGTGTGTTATTTAACATACAATTACTAGTTTCTGTAGTTTAGTAATGGTTGTGTTAACCTTTAAATAAGCAATATTATGGAGTATAATAATTTTTGGTAAATGCCGTAAAATGCAGAAAAAAATCTGGTTATTGGTGTGTTCAAACAGATTAAATGATGTAATCAACGTACGTGTCCTTGTAAAATTAGGGGGTGTAAATTGACAGACATTCAAAAATCGTCCTGTGATTGGCTCTAATGGATTCGTAAAATCTGTGTTAGACAGGGATTTTACCTTGTATACATATGAAAAAGAAAGGAAATGGGGTAAATGTCAAGGAGACAACACCCCACAGCCAGGTTTAAACGACCCAAACTAAAGCATCTAGGGGTCACCGCACGCTCTTCATCACAATGAGGAACCTCACACCATATAGCAAGCCCTAAATGGCCCCAAAAAGGTAAAAAAAAAAGAATAAATCAATGGAAACCACATCCAATAACCCAATTATCAAGAAACTAAAATTTCATAAGAAGACACGAACAAGCCAGTCACCAACATATTCCTGACTTGGGACAGGCGCAAAAATTGCGGTGGGGTTAAACTCGTTTTCTTGGATCCAAACCCTCCCCCTATGTGTGGTGAATGGCTAAAAAATAAATACACAAAAAGACTCAGAGTAGAAATCAAATAGAAAAAAGTCCAACTTATCAAGACGAGTACCCTTACAATGAATTACATAAAACATGAAAACAATACACACAGGTACTGTCCGGACAAATGCTCGCAGTTACTGATAGCTAGCTAAGGACATGATTTCCGTTGACTAAGATATCAAGCCTTCTTACATATGAAACTTCAATTGAAATACTTCTAAATAGATTTGGTATAACAACATCATCAATTATGAAAGAAGAACATGATATTGTGCAATGCCAAAAACTGCCAATATGAAAAATTGTTTAGTAATGCTGTAAAGCATTTAGGAGATGATCAATGTTTTTGCCAACAAAAACCAAAAGTAAAGACTTAACAACAATGCTGTATTTATATCCTTTATGAATTAGTTTGTTCGACGGGTTAATAAGTTTGGAAGGACAATTTTTGAATTTATGCGCTTTGTAAATAATATTGCCATAGAAGTTGGGATGTGAAATGCCCTGATGTATAAGAGCCCTGCATGTAGAACCAAATTTTCTTAATAAGTAAATGTATCTATAATAAAATTTTGAGAATGTTCTTATCAATTTATGATATCTAAACTGGTGACTTCAAGATGAAAAACACCATTTGCTTTGGTTTACCATTTATTGACAAGACTTTGTCTTATGTGTGTTACTCCTGATCCGTTTATTGTTTACTGTCCCCTATCATTTCAGTCTTTCATTAAATATAACTTTGGTATTTTTATCATTGTTGTTAATAGGCAAACGTGCAAGTTGCCTTATGGACTTACTACATTGTATTTGCTAAATAACTAAATGCAAAAGTCACTACTGCAGCTTGCCATTTCGACAACTTGTGTCTCTTTAGTGGAGATCAGAAAACAAATAAACAACAAGAGAAACAGTGAGCAAAACTCAATAATATACCCCCAGCTCCTGTTTGAATTCCAGAAAAAATCAAATATAATTTTCAAATAGCTGACGCACAATAGCGATATGTACTGAACATTCTGTGAAAGTTTCAGTGAATTTCATCAAAAGGTTTAGGAGGAGTTTCCGCAATTAAGTAGGTACCCTATGGCGGACGGACAGACACCATGATCATTATATACCGCCCGCTAAGGCGGAGGTTATAATAAGAAATCAATGAAAAGCGAAATCAGCTCCGGACAGACTTTTGTAAAATTGAGATACTCCTAAGTTTTCAAGAAAAAAAAATGAAATTTCGATATTGCAAGTGACCAAATAAAATCAGTTTTGTGCCAAAGGAAAGTAGCAAAGAAAAAGAAAGGAAATGGGGTAAATGTCAAGGAGACAACATCCCATATCCAGGTTAAAACGACCAAAAACAAAGCATCTAGGGGTCACTGTACGGTCTTCAACACATATATCTTTTCTTTTTTTTCAAAATTTGAGAAACAATCATGACAGCATATATGATTTTTACTAGAATTCACTTATACGCAAGCACTTGAATCTTTTAAACATCTAGCTTAACGCGCAACAAGAAAACTCGCCTTTTTTTCTTCTCAAAATGACTGAACGAAAAATAAAACAATCGCTTTGTATATGACAAATACAAAATGTATATATATCATACCACTGCCGCTTCCAAATTTTAAAGCAAAAGCCTTGCTAAAATTCAATACTGCAATACTATCATATTTTGATGATTCTATATATTTATTAATGGTTAAGACGCCAAGTTAATTTACATGCGTCGATACGAGATTATATAACTTGATCACATTCTTAAGATCAGAATTTCAAGCAATGGAATTTTATTGTATTTTTGTGTTTAACAGTTGTGCGTCAATAAGAGGGGTCTTTGTTACTGCATAAGGTGAATGATTCAATTTTAAAAAGCGGTCAATTGGTTTGAGAAATAAAAAATCATTTAATGAAATATTTGGAATTTGGGTACTGCACTGCATTTTGATCAAGTACACGTATCAGATAACTCCACAAATGACGACACCTCAAAAACACTGCACATAATAAGACCAAAAATACTGTTATTAGATTTAGAACTTTTGCATCTCTTACTTTGATCGTGAGAGAGAAAACACCGTAAGATAAGTGGACCCAAATAAACGTCATAGTTGGTCTAAAACAAAGTACAAAATATATATATTAATCCTGTAAAAAGCGATGTTGCCTTAATCACAAGTAAGATTAACTCTTAGCCTACACCAACTGCTGTTTGGTTTATGTCTAGACACTTTAAATGAAACATTGTCTGTTTGTCAAAACCATCATAATTAACCAATCATAGATGTTTTAAAATGTTATTTAATAATTCTCTAGATATATTTCTAAAGAAGAACATTTATTTTGGTTGAACAAAGTACAACAGCAAAAGAAAATACCGAAACAAAAAGGGGATGGGGGAAATAAATAGCTGCGCAAGTCGCATGATATGCCCGTCGCCAACCGTTTACATCTTTTAGTGATTAGGATTTAGAATTCAGCCATAACTGGCTATTTAAGCTTGATATCGCTTTAATTAAAAAATCGACAATGGTCGAATTGAACTGATCAAAGGGATTACCAGTTCAAGCGTGATATGTAGAAAAAAATGCCTTAAAGTTTAGAAATACAGAAATGTTAATGTAAACATCAAAATTATTGCAAAAGTTGAACCTGAATACAAATTGCACGCATTGTTTAATACCTTTGCGATGATGTCATTTGTTTGTAACACTTGGATTGGTGGTGGCAGGGGGAGATCATTCTATTAGTGCCGCAGTTTTCAATGCTTTGTTTCTCATTTTTTTCTCGCTTTCCTCTGTTTTCGATTTAAGATTATATATTGTGCATGTATCTCTTGTCTGTTGGCTTTGTCTTTTTCCCTTTGGTATTCTACTGCCTTTGTTTCTGCACTTCAATACTTAGTGCAATATTACAAAATACCAAAGTTATACTGTAAATATAGTTTCTGCATTTGGCCTTTTCGATAACTAATGCCTCTTCAGTGCAGATGAAATCAAAACTTTTAGAAGCTTTGGTAAATCTTACAGAGAACAAAACATTTTCTGTTCTAAGGATTTAAAGGAAAAACCATAATACGCAAAGGACAGAGTTATGCATTAGGAAGATACTCCTTAGTTTTAAACAAAATTTTCTAAAATTTCAATATGGTTTGTTCCCAAATTGAATTGGTTTCCCGGTCAGCATCGAAGTACTGACTACTGGGATGGTGAAAACCATCTACATGTATCAGCAGAGGCATCGGCCTAGTAGTACTAAATATATACTAAAAATACCGAAGTAACTGTAAATTTACATGTAGTTTCTGCAAAAGACCGTTTCGACAACTAATGTCTCTTCAGTGTAGATTAAATCAAACATTTGGAAGACAATAATCCAAAACTTTGTTAAATTTTACAGAGAACAATAACCAAATATCTTAATGAAAAACCAATATTTGTTTAAAATTTTCTAACTGAAAGTTTTTAATTAGAAACAATACTGTATATAATTCTGATTGAACAAAGTAATAAACATTCGAATTTAGAAAATACATTAAGCGGTACGATTTATCTGTTTAGTAGGACTATGGTGTCAATTGACGCCACTACATTATTTTATATTAATTATTATTCTATTGAACGAAAGTGACAATAAAAGTCCGAAACGATCAAAGGAAGAGACCAGTAAAGAAAATCCGTATAACATTCGACTAAATCTGGGAAACACAATCCAACACAGAACAGTTTTGGCAAGCCGTCATATTCCCGACTTGGAACGGGCATTTTATAAATAAAATGGTGGGTTAAACTAGGTTTAATGATGCATCAACCTCCCGCTTATATGACGACTAACTATAGCTTCTGTGTGCCCAGATTGTGTAAAATGTCAAAGCCATAATATTGTCAGGGGGCACTTCACTATTTCAATACGCCAATATTTGACAGACCACGAAAATAGTGCTATAAAAAATAGTGCCTTATAATTTGTAGTGACTCCAGCCAATTGATACATGTTATAATCAGCAAGATCATAGAATATTTCCAGATGAACGACAGAGAGCAAAGAACAGTTAAAAAACATGATTAAGTTGCGTAACAAGCTAGAACGGATAGAATGAAATACGACCTTTTGAAATGAACATGATACTTTTCCATGTAACTGTGGGACTTACAGATACAATCGGAACATCTGAACAATAAATCCAATTAAAAAACATAACAGGCGAAAAATTGAGTATTTCCTCATTCAGTTGACTAGATATTTTAATTGATTAAAGGACGGTATTATAGTAAAGTTTTTAACCAACACAAAAAGTGAAGAAAACAGAATAACGCGGAATTCAGCTGACTTGATATTTTAAACGATTAAAACACAGAAAAACTAACAAATAACTTATAACTTATAAATTATATTGTCTGCTAGTTAACAACCTCAAAATTCTAATATTTTTATTCTGAAATAGAGTACATGAGTACTCTAAATGCGATAAACATCAAGTAAGAGATACAATTCTTATACCTTCGGATCGTCATTATTATCTATATACTTGCAGTAACTTGTAAAATTTAGATCGACGATGTTACATACACACCTCATGTATAACATCTCAGGCTGTCAACTTTGATAATTTTATAAAATTTCATAGAAAATAAATGTTGATTTTAGAATGCATACAAAAAACCTTTTTTAATCACTGAACAGAACCCCATCTCCTTCACCAATTTTAAAATAACCAACATCAATATTTTAATTCAAATAAACAATGAAAGAGTATATATAGTTTCTACAACGAGAACTAAGTTGATTATGAAATTTCTCACATCGAGTTAAATAAATTTTGCAAATGTTTGAAAACGAGGCTTGCCGAGTTTTTAAACATTTCAAAATTTATTTAACAAGATGTGAGAAATTTCATAATTAACGTGTTTAAGTTGTAGAAAATGTTTCTCTAATGACATAATGTAAAGCACCGAGGATTATATTCCGAATAGATTTGGCGGGAAATTCCACGCAAGTTGTTCTCTCACTAGTGACGAGAAATATTTTTATCACATCGGTCAGGCGTTGGTTAAATTTGCTAGAAATTAGAGAAAAAGGTTTAACTCCCTCCATCGTAGTTTTGTATTTAACTTTATTTGATTTTACTGATAATTTGGATTTCGTTTGAATTTTTCTGAAATTATGGAGTTCCTATGCTTGGGTTCTAGTGCTGCTGATGAGGAATTAATTTCTGAAATGGCCATACAGCTCATTAAAATTAGTGCAGTTGGATTAAACATATGTGTTAGGTCTCATGTTCATTTACTCCATATTCTTTCATAATATACTTGCATCCTTGAAACGCAGTTAGCTTTGCGTGCAACAAGAAAACGACATCTTTCTTCTCAAAATAATTCCACAAAATGTATCGCTCTGCTGTTTGAGAAATTCGTTTTTATTCCCCTGTATTTTTCAAACAACCACTGCTAACAGATTTTTAATGCAAAAGCCTTGCTCGAAATTCGATACTGCAATACTATCATATTTTCGACGATTCTATTTATTAATAGTTAGGACGCCAAGTTAATTTACATGCGTCGATAAGAGATTAAAAACTGTAACTTAATCAAATTCTTTAGACAGAATTTCAAGCAGTGGAATTTTATTGTACTGTTGTGTTTAACAGTTGTGCGTCAATGAGAGGGGTCTTTGTTACTGCATAAGGTGAATGATTCAATTTTAGAAGGCGGTCAATTGGTTTGAGAATTAAAAAAATCATTTAATGAAATATTTGGAATTTGGGTACTGTACTGCTTTTTAATCAAGTACACATATCAGATAACACCACAAATAACGACACTTCAAAAACACTGCACATAATAAGACCAAAGATACTGTTATTAGATTTAGAACTTTTGTATCTTTTACTTTGATTGTGAGAGGGAAAACGCCGTAAGATATAAGGACCCAAATAAACATCAGAGTTCAGTGATTTCAAATTTAAATTAAAATTATATATATACTACTCTTCAATTCCAGTAAAAAGCGATTTTGCCTCAATCAGGAGTAAATTAAACTCTAGACAACACGTACTGTTGTTTGATTTAAGTCTAGACACTTAAAATGAAACATTGTCTGTTTGTCAAACCATCATAATCAAACAATCATAGATGTTTTAAAAGGATATTTATTATTTTTCTTGATATATTTCTATAAAAGAACATTTATTTCCTTGAGCAAAATACAAAGGCAAACGAAATAACGAAGCAAAAAGGGAGATAGGGGAAGATAAGTAAAAATAAACAGCTGCGCCAAGTCGCATGATACGCCAGTCGCCACCCCTTCAAAACTTTAAATGATTTGGATTTAGAATACAGCCTTAACTGGCTATTAAAAGCTTGATATTTCTTTGATTAAAAAGTCTGCAAAAGGTTGAATCGAACTGTTCAAAGGTTTGACCAGTTAAAGTGTGATATGTAAAAATTGGCTTAAGGTTAAGAAATACAGGGTTTGAGGTGTACACTATTAGTGCTCCAGTTTTCAATGCTTTGTTTCTCACATTTCTTTTTTTTTCTCATTTTCCTCTGTTTTTGTTTTTTCCCTATATGTTGTACATGTATCTCTTGGCTTCTTTTGCTCCTTTGGTATTCTACTCCCCATGTTTATGCACTTTTATATTTAGTGCAATATAAAAAAATCCAAATTTATACTGTTGATATATTTTCTGCATTTCGCCTTTTCGATAACTGATGTCTCTTCAGTGCAGATAAAATCAAATATTTGGAAGCTTTGGTAAATCTTAAAGAGCACATATTGTTTGTTCTATAAAACTAAAGGAAAAGCCGAAATAAGCTAAGGACAGAGGTATGCATAAAATATAAATACTATAATACTTTATTGCATAATTATACCCTTAAGGGTTAAAGTAATACAAAACAAACATATATAGAACATATAATATTACAATACAGAACATTATTTCGATTACACTCCGACCGGTGTGGACCCTGTAATTGTTTTAAAAAGCTAAAAACTGCCGGTGAAAGGGTTGAATTAGGGTTTGAAATGAAGTAATTTTTTTCAGATGAGAAAAGATTCTGAAATTTGGGAAATTTAATTGTATAATTAAATGATACTCTTAAGCAAAATTTTCCAAAATTTCAGTATTGCTTGTTCCCAAATTAAATCAGTTAACGGGTCAGCATCGAAGTACTGATTATTGGGATGGTGCATACCATCGGCCTGGTAGAACTAAATACCGAAGTTACTGTAAATTTAGTGTCTACATAAGGGCATTTCGACAACAAATGTCTATTCAGTGTAGATTTAATCAAATGTTTTGCAGACCATCATCCAAAACTTTGTTGAAAAAAACAACAAAAATATCTAAATGAAAAACCAATATTTTCCCAAAAATATTAATCAGAACCAATATATAATTCTCCTTGACCAAAGTAATAAACATTGACAATTTCGAATTTAGATAACAGATTAAGTGCTACGCTTTATTTGTTAATTAAGATTATGGTGTCAGTTGACGCCATTTAATTATTTTATATTGAACATAAATTGTAATGTTCTTAAAATGAACATGATCCTTTTCCATGTAACTGTTAGACTGACAGATACAATCGGAACATCTGAACAATAAATTCTATTAAAAAAAACAAAAGAAGCCAAAAAAAAAAAAACTGAGTAGTTCTTCATTTAGTTTACTAGATATTTTAATTGATTAAAGGACGGTATTATAGTAAAGTTTTTAACCAACACAAAAAACGAAGAAGATAGAATAACCCGGAATTCAGCTGACTTGATATTTAAAACGATTAAAAACGTGCGATTAAAACACCGCAAAACTATCAAAATTTTAGATTATTTTATCTGCTAGTTTACCTCAAAATTTCTAATATTTTAATTCTGAAATAGAGTACATGAGTATTCTAAACGCAATAAATATAAAGTAACAGGCACATTTCTAATACCTTCTGATCGTCATTATTATCTCTGTACCAACGGTAACTTGGAAGATTTAGATCCAAAATGTTACATAAACACCTCGAACAAACAATGAAAGGATGTGCAGTATATTCACATGAGAAAATGTAAAAACAGCCAATAAAATAACGCTTTTATTGTTGTTCCTCATCTTGAAGCCACCATAATAACTTCAGTGGTGAATGAAAGGATATGCTGCAAGTGCACATGCGACAAAGTCTCTACAAATACATGGTAAAATCGAGCAAATGAACAACGCTTTTATTGCTGTTCTTCATCTTGAAGTCACAATGAGGCCTTTATCAATGAGCTTTGTTCATACCTAATATTTCGTTCAAGACGGCCCCCAGCACCGGTACTAGCTGATTGTCGACAAACTCTGCACCTATGTCTTTTCTGGTCAGTGATGCGGGATTGTCAGCAAACATGAATAAATCTAGCAAAGTGCTCTTACAAACACTGTCATCTGTTGACCGACAAAACTACTAGTGTCTGAAGCTAGTGGACGATTACAACATATAGACAAACACAGGACACCCAACAAGTCGATGGTAAGAAAACATTGCATTATAAAATAGTGAGATTTGGGCACTTTTAACAGGTGGTCAGAATTTCATTTCCAAATTACAAAAATAAATACCAAAATTTGAAAGTATGATAGTATAATCATATGAGAAATTCTCTCACGAACAAGTACACCGTAACTGGAATATATAGAGAGCATACTGTATGGTTGTTATATTTCGCGGGGTATTAATTTTCGCGCTATTCGCGTTTCAAACGATAACCGCGAAAATTCATACCTGAGAAAATTTCACTGTAAGCCTAAATAGAGATGAACATACCGACTTTAACTAAAATCCGCAAATATAAAACCCCGAAAATAAGTCCTTCACTGAAACCGCGAGTATAAAGCCCTATACAGTACATATCTTGCACGGGGAATCTTTCTACTATGTTCATTACTCATGGTAAGTTTCAGACGGTCCCAAACACTGATTTCAGTGGAATTCATTGCTAGATATCGAACAACGCTACACCCATATCTCCAAAGTCATTTGAAACAAAATGTTCGGAACCAACTTTTTTATTCTACTAAGGAAATGGTGTCATATCTTTCCAAGAGGTCCTAAATTTTGGTTGCAGACAAGCTGGAGTAAATTGTTAAGTATTTATGGCGTGTCATCCTCACAGCTGAAGTCACAACCACTTTTTTTTTAAAAATATGATAACCTGATTCCAGAACCACTAATCATGAAGAAGGAGAGTGTCTTGTTCTTGTATACGCTGAAATTATAACATGACAATATAACAAAGTAATTTTCATCATTTAAAATTGAAGAATTTTTTTAAGGTTCATCTTGGCTCAGAATCTGTTTTCAAGTTCTCAAAGAATTATTTCACTCAATGTAGGAACTAAGTTAAGGGTAACGTCGGTTTTTTGTTATTTAAAATTTTAAGTATTACGCAATTGACTTATTTCAACTCCCGGCTAATGTCCAAAGGTAAAGAATTCTGTATGATAATAAGGACTAAACACTCATAAAAAGTCTTAAATTTCCAATCACTTAATGTATACAGACATTTAATCAGACATGCTATTTGAAAAAGAAACGGTTTCTTCACAAAAGGGCGCTCATTATGAGCTAGGGGAATGACAATGCCAATGAAATAAAAAAAAGATTCAAATTATTCATCATGCTATTATGGATTTTTGTGGAAATTTATTTTGGGTTCCGGGTAGCGTTATTTTACACAATTTTAAGGTCTGTATCATTCAATTCGACGCTTTTAATGCAGATAATTCAAATTTATACATTGTTGAACTTTGATACCCAATTCGGGTGATCTTAGGTTTGCTTATTATTTGTGAATTTCACTGCAGAAAGAAAGATGTTTTAAAGTGTCAAATTAATCAATTGTTGAATTTTTTCATTTTTTTTAGATATTTGTCATTTAATGAAATATCACCTTCCACTTTTAGCCCTATTATGACAAACAATTAAACAGATCATAAGCACTCTAAACCATTATCGAAATTGAAAAAAAATAATAGACAAGCTGAAAAAATTAATCTTGTATAGTGAAAAAGAACCTTGGTAACACATTAAATGACCGTCGTATAATCGTCATATTGAAAGAAACTTATAACTTATAACGCCTATTTCGATATTTTTGGAAATTAGTATGCTATGCCAGGGTGAGCTTTTGCCATCACTTTGCGTCCGTCGTCCGTCCGTCCGTCATTCGTAAACTTTTTTTTTCAAAAATCTTCTCCTTTGAAACCACTGGGCCAATTTAATCTAAACTTGGCCTGGGTCATCACCAGGGTATACAGTTTAAAAAATATGTTCGGTTANTACTAAAAATAGAACATAGGGGTAAATTGCTGTTTTTGGCAAATAACTCAAAAACCGTTGCAGATATCAAAAATCTGACACGCAGTAAAATTGTTCAAAATGATGAGATCTATCTACCCTGCAATTTTGAAGAAAATCGGAAAACACGTCTCAGAGTTACAGCCCCTTTTCCGTAAAATTTTCAAAATTTATGCATTTTTTATTTTTTATTCCAAAAACTCAAACAGATAGAAGTGAAGTGTAATTGCAAAAATGTTCAGCATATCAAGATCTACATACTCTCTAATTTTGAAGAAAATCCAACTGCCTGTGTTGTAGTTATTGACTCTAAATTCAATGCCATATGGTTATGGGTTATTTCCCTTTAAATTCAAATCTTCTTTGGTTTACTTTTCTCTTTTAAATTTTAGAGAAAGTCCTTGCTATCACTTTATTAAAAAAAAATTATTTGTTACATAAGCAAGAGCAAAAAAGTGTTTTTGTGCAAATTTTTACATTTTTTTGCAAAAATACTTTAATAAACTATACTTATTTCACAAATTAATTATAATTATATATAATTGTGTATTGTGTCAAGTAGTAATGGTTAGTTTGCCCACCATGTAAATATCTTTCCCAGATAATTATTGAAGTTGCACCTTAATTTCAACGCCTGCATAACTTTATAACTGACCTCCATGGTTGTGTCATGGTAATCTTCCTGCCATGACTGTGTCAGTGGTCCGTCCATCGCAAACTTTTCATTCAAACCGCTGGGTCAATTGGAATCAAACTTGGGCTTAATGGTCCTCAGGTGGCCCCTTTTAAAAAAAATGTCTGGCAAGTCCGTATCATATCCAAGATGGCTGCCAGTAGGAACGTGGTTTAACATTGGACCCTATAGAAAAGAATTCAAAGATCTTCTCTGAAACCACTGCGCAAATTTGAACCAAACTTGGTCACAATAGTCCTTCTGTGGTCCCCTTTAAAAATTTTGTACGGCAAGTCGGCACATCATCCAAGATGGCCGCCAGCGGGGAACTTTGTCCAAAACTGGACAATATTGCAAAAATCTTTTCCTCTGAAAATACTGGGCCAATTGGAACCAAACTTAGTCACAATGGTCCTTAGGTGGCCCCTTATAAAAAATATGTTCAGCAAGTCCACATCATATCCTAGATGGCGGCCAGGAGGGAACATGTTTTTAACATTGGACCATATAGGGAAACATATTCAAAGATTTTCTCCTCTGAAAGTACATGGCCAATCGGAATCATGCTTAGTCACAATGGTCCTTACTTGGTCCCCTTCATAAAATGTGTCTGGCATGTCCGCATAGCATCCAAGATGGCAGTCAGCGGGGAACATTGTATAACCTTGGACCCCAATGGAAATCATT
>MJUU01044835.1:24352-40346 GCA_002080025.1 Modiolus philippinarum
TGGGGAACATAGTTTAATTTTGGATCATATAACATCAGCAAACTTCAAAATGAGACCCTTAAACAGTAAATAAACAAATTTGAAAATAAGAACCGTAAACGTTGTGATTATTTTGACTTATTGTGTCAGCCATGACCCAGGTGAGCGATGCGGGCTCTTGAGAGCCTCCTGTTGGGCTACTATTGGATTATGGCTTTCCATATTATTTGATTTTAATGCTGCTGATGAGAGGTTACTCCTTAAAACACGTGTACAGCATGACAAAATTTACTGTTTTTTATACAACTTCGATATTATTGTATTAAGACAGTATAGCGTCAAATCAAAATATGTTTGATACTTTTTGTACTTCACTAAACTCAAATGGTCACCAAGTGTCATCTGTTGTTTTGGGTGTAAGTCTTTCCTCATGTAGATGTTTAAAATATGGTAATCGCAGTGCTTGAAAGATTTAGTTTGTAATATAACCAATCCATGTCTAGCAGTACCAACCCCACATTTATTGATATCCATAAGTTTTTTTTCTTGTGTTTAAACTCTAAATAAACTCTTTTTCGGAAATTTTTGAAAACATTATTCATCACGAAAATACTAATAAGTTATAAAGAATTGTACAACCATCTTTGCTAATGAACAGAATAACAGCTTTTCGTGTTTCAGATTACACAAGCTGGTATCAACAATGGATAAATTTGAATTATCTGCATCAAAAATTTCAAAAAGGGACAATGCAAACTATGCGAAAAATCATGCACATAATGAATTGTAATGAATTTTATTATCAAGAGGACGGTGAAAGATTAAAATTTCTCAGCGAAAGAAAAGTGATAATTTTCCATAATTTCACTCTTGGAAGTGACGTCACAATAGACGTCGTCAACGTTGTTGTTAAGTAAAAGTCTCGGCGGGTTAACATGGAAAACGTAGTTCATGAAAAGAATCTCAAATTAAACCAATAATTATGAGAGAACTGATCTATATAATAAAAACAATAACTAATCCTAGATTCTGATTATCTAAAATATTCAACTCATGATCGAAAAACACTGTAATTCTTTCATGCGCTGCGCGCATTCGTGAATTACTGCGTTGTTCGATCATTCGTTGAATATTTTGCGATAATCAGAATCTCGGATTAGTTATAGTATAAATAATCTTAAGAATAAAAAACAACAACATTTGTTTCATTTAAATTTGAAAACAAACATACAGGTACCAACAATATACATGTCGTAGATATTTTGGCTTATATCTTCAGAAGTCTGAAGAAAACATAAGTTGTCGAAATGCGCATATGCAGAAACAAAATTCAAAGTAACTTCGGTATATAGTTATTTGTTACCACTGGGTCGATGCTTCTGCTGGTGGACTGTTAGTTCCAGAGGGTATTCACCAGCCCAGTAGTCAGTACTTCTGTGCTGATCCGAAAGCTGATACTATTTGGAACCTTACAATATTTAAATTTGTGTAAATTTTATTGAAAACTAAGGAGTATCTCCCTCATACAAAGCTCTGTCCTTAGCTGGTTTTGGCTTTACATTTAGATCATATTGGTTATTTGTTCTCTATTAGTTTTTCAACATCTTTGCGTTAGTTATGATTTTATCTGCACTGAAGAGACATAAGTTGTCGAAATGCTCATATGCAGAAACAAAATTCAAAGTAACTTCGGTATTTAGTTATATGTACTTAAAAGAGAAAGGGTTTTCTTTGTTCCACCCTTCAAAAAATATTAACCATATATTTGTTACTATTTTTCGGTTTTTTTTTACATTGAACTAAGTATTTTTACTATAATTGTTGAAAATATTGCGACCGATTTTCGTTTTGTTTGTGCTGACAATTAAGAATTCAAAACGTTAAAACGTTTTTAACAATACAGCACATTGAATCAACATAAACATTGAAAACTTTTGAAGGTGCAATATCTTGTTTGGCTTGAGAGTTGAATTAGATATCGGGTTTGAAAATCTCCTATTTTTGTAATCCAACACTTCTATAGTAATATATATTTATATTACCACCACACTTTCTAAATCTACTGACCCCGCAAGACATAAATGTGAAGAAGTTTTTGCACGTGCAATTCAACCGAAAGCCGGAACGGTCGACGACGTATCTGTAAGCTATTTTCTTTGTGTGGAAATAAAAATAAAGTTAATTTCAAAATCAGAGAATAATAGGATCTTGCATAAGATCTGATTAAAGATCGGGATATCTTTCACAAGTGTAATTTCGTCTTTTCTAGAGTTGAGCGTAGTGAAACAAGAGCAAAAGACGTAGAATTTCTTACACGAGTGAAAGATATCCCGATCTCTAATTTTGATCTCATGCAAGTTCCTATTTGTTCCGTAAAAAGCGAAAAGAAACGTCTGGAAACCTTTACTGTTAGAACAACGTTGTCGCCATTTGGGTATTCCTTAAATTGTGACGTCAGGTGTTTTATGACATTTAGTCATGGTTACGATTGTTGTATCACAAAAATCAACACGTCTGGTTGGTCATTTTCCGGTGTGAGATGAGATCGTGTGCATCGATCTCACATGGGTCATCTTCCACTGTAAACAACCATTTACGGAAGAAATACTCATCCTTAATTATCATACACGTTGTTCTACATTGTAAAAGGTTATTTAAAGAAAACAGCTACAATGGCCAAAAATTGCAGTCACATGTCACAATCAACGGGAAAACTGCATTAGAAAAACACTAATAAAGGACAAACGTAAGTAACGATAGGAACCCGGGGTGCTCGACTTGGAACTGGCACTAGGAAAAGCTAGCGGTAGGGTTAAACCGGTTTATTAGTGTCATCGCTGATGTTCAAATTTAATGTTCGACATTATATCAATAGGGTAATATCGGACACAAAATAATCATAAAATATCCTTATGTAGAACAAACACATTTATTAACCAATAAATGTAGTTGGCCTTTATAGGTAAATATTAAGTGGGAAATTTTACTGTAATGGAGAGATGTGAGCATTATTTTTATGATACATGTATGTATTATTTTCTATATATTCTTATTTTGTCGGTCTCTAAGTCCATTAAAGTACGTTGCAGAGTGACTTCGCAAGAAAGGGTTTGCTAATATGCCTTCGCGATGCGTGCTTTAGCTTTACTTACAAAACACTTTAATTAAAATGCAACTTTGAAAAATACTAATAATTACGTATCCAACTATATTTTCACCGTACGGAAATGTGGTCACATCTTTCCTGGTGATTTAAAATGCATGTTGCAGACATGGTCGAATAAATATTGAGGTATTTGTGGCGTATAGCCATCATTGCGTAAGTCAAAAGCACTTTTTGTGAAATTGATATCCTTATTTGAATACCGACTTTGACATTTTCCTGGATTGACTCACTCACAGTGTGACGGATGCTGTTAACAGAGCACGACATGCTTACCCGTCGGGAGCATCTGATGTCACTCTCAGTTTTACTGGCGTTCACACTGTGAGTGCCTTTGTTTTGAATGTTGTGATTTTTATTTCTTTGCTTTGTATCTGTCTAACGTCATTGTTTTCTGTGTCTAACGTCATTGTTTTCTGTGTTCTTGTTTTGGCCATGTCTTTGGACTTCGATTTTTGTAAATTTCACTCCTTTGTTCCTTCGGTATTCTACTGCCGTTGTCTCGAACCGCCCATACCTACATCATGGAAAAAGTGTCCTGTTCTTTTATATACTAAGATTATAGCTAAGCACTTTTGATCCAATAAAACTTGATAATTCTCAATTTCAGAGTTCTTAAAGGATTATTTATTTCATAACTTCGCGTTTACACAACTGCAATGAATATATTCAACCGTCTGGTTAATTATTTTACGAAAGGATATGGAGTAAATGAACATGAGAC
This sequence comes from Modiolus philippinarum, assembly GCA_002080025.1. Lineage (NCBI taxonomy): Eukaryota > Metazoa > Mollusca > Bivalvia > Mytilida > Modiolidae > Modiolus > Modiolus philippinarum. Next base: position 28,219 of record MJUU01044835.1, read on the forward strand.
CATAACACATATGTTAACTACAAATACAATTAAATTTAATGAGCTGTATGGGCATTTCGGAAATTAATTCCTCATCAGCACCACTAGAACCCAAACACAGGAAATCCACAATTTAAAAAAAAAAGCATTAAACAAAACGAAATCCGAATAATCAGATATATCAATTATGGCCAAGGACAAACTACGATGGAAGGAGTTAAACCTTAATTTCAGAATTTACATAAATTTAGATTTTAGTTATTAACATAGAGTACACATGAGATATAATCTCATGTACAAGTACACCAAATCTAAGAAAAATAAAGAGCATACATCTCGAACACAGGGAATTGTTTTACAAACTCCACTGTTAAAAGACAAACTCCTGTATTAAATATTTTACAAAAGGAATGTCCAACAGTAAAAAGTTAGAAACCTGAAATATGACAACAAGGATTAAACACTCCCAACGAGTCTTTGTTGGTTCCATTATACTTTCATTATGAGTGATGTGTCAAGGAGATATAGAAAAAGAGGGAAGTATTACACAATGTAACCATAAAGCTCCATAGTATGGAAATTTATTTTGGGTTACGCGCATACATATTTGCACTATCTGCATCGGTCCTTTTTGGCACATTTGAACTCTCGCATTTTTTTATTAGTGTGTGTTTTATGAAACACGAACAGCTCTTAATAAATACTTCTAAATCTCTATGCATCAGCAAAGACGTCTTTTTTTAATAAAGTGTCATAGAAAGTTTACAATTTTATTAAAAGATTGATCAAATAGGGTATCCATTTCGTGCAATCTCAAACTCCTGACACCTATAGGTGGCACGGGGTCGAAAAAATTGGATATTTTCATGATTTACCCATAGTTATTACATGTAGAGCATACAAAAATAAAATAAAAACTGGGTATCAATTGCAATATAAGAATGAAATATGTCATATAAAAATCTGCTATTTTGGTTGAAATAATAGGGAAAATAGACGAATTTTGACAAATTTTAATTACATCAGATAGATTTTTTTGGTAAATTGTTAGCTAATATACTGTCTTTAAATTTCAATGAAAAAAAATGTGGGGTCACCGAACTTATTTTTGAATACTGTAAACGTATTAATTTTCGCGGTGTACTTATTTTCGCTATTTTCGCGGTGGGCTCTGAAACGCCAAAAATAGTACACGTGAAAATAATTTTTTTTTTGTGTATAAAAAAGCCCTTTTAACATTGAAAACCGTGCAAATTTGTACCCGCAAATATGTCGATCTTTTATAAACCGCGAAAATAAGCATCCGCGAAAATTAATACGTTTACAGTAAATCGCGAAAAACTGATTTTTTCCTATTATTTCTATAAAAATTATTTCCCCTTAATTGAACAGAGGTTTGCTGAAAAGGTCCAATATTCTGAATGGGTATACCATGAAAGTGACATATTTCATCAAGCGTAACTATTATAAGATATTAAAAATTGTTTCGGCAACATTCCAATAGTAAATTCCATTTCTTGTCACATGCGCAAGAATGATTCGCAATTTTTAAACTCCGGTACTATCTTACGTCCAATACTGACAATCATTTGAACCATGAAATAATGCGCACTTTCGCATTGGGAAATTCTGCAATGTTTTTTTTTTTCAGAAACACATGGTAGTATTACTCATTCCATAATGGACTTAGTATATGAATGTTTTTTTTTCAAGGATTTTTTTTTGTTGTTTTGTTTTGTTTTTTTGTTTTTGTTTTTTGTTTTGTTTTGTTTTGTTTTTTTTTTGTTTTGTTTTGTTTTTTTTAACTTAGTGGTTTTTCTGAAAACACGATATATGCATAGTAAGTAATAGTTGAAATTTGAAAACATAAATTTGAAATTCATGTGATTTGATTCGGACAAAAATATGAACATGTCCTTTGTGTAATGTAGACTTATAATTTGACTTGTCTCTTTTTGAGAAGTTGCAATAGTAGTTCTAAACTATTTTCTAACAGTTACGACATCTTATTAAGCTGAATAAAGAATAAGTTGATTCTGAGTCAGTGTACTCATTTTGTTGTTGCCTGTTGTCGTCTCTATTGCTGTTTCAAATATCTTTTGGTTCACAACCAACAAGACTAGATATAAGCGTTCATTATTAAAAAATGAAAAGTTTAGCTCTTATTGCCAGGAAATTCATTTACTTATCATAATAACACCGTTAGTTGCAGTATTAACCAAAAATGACATTAATTTAAATATAGATTGAATCTAATGTCGTGAAAAAGGCCCTTAGCTACTCATTAAATGACCGTCGTATAATCATCTTATTGAAAGAAATTTCATATCTTAGGATATTTTATCGTCAAATCAAAATTTTTGTAAATTTGATGAAAACTAAGAGTATCTCCCTCATGCAAAGCTCTGTCTTTAGCTGATTTTGGCTTTGCATTTAGTTTATATTGGTTATTTGTTCTCTATCAGTTTTTGAACACCTTTGAGTTTATGGTCTTCCAAACGTTTAGATTTTATCTGCACTGAAGAGGCATAAGTTGTCGAAATGCGCATATACAGAAAATAAATTCACAGTAACTTCGGTATTTACATGTAGTTATTTGTCACTTTTTACGCGTCTTAACTCTAGCAAAAAATGGCATCTGTTGATTTCCGTGTATGTCTTTTCAAAAGTAAATGTTGATAATATAGTAAAATCGGTGGTTGATTTTGTAAGCTTAACCTTTCATTTCTAGCAGTACCGACCCATATCTATTAAAATTTATAGATAGATTACTACATGGCATTTTTCAGCCCGAGGTCTTTATATCAGCCCTACAAAAATATTTTATTTAGAATCCTTTTAAACACAGGGAAAATATAGAATCTATCCTTTCTAGTCGTTGATTATCATACTTCTACTGTCGAAAGGCTTAAACTTTAAAAGTTCGAGCTTTAGATAGAACTTTTAGACAGTAGAACTATGATAATCAATGACTTGCAAATGATAGATTTTATTCTCTAATTATGAAATTAATGACATTTTCATGAATTTTAAGTTTCTTCCCGTCGCGGGCCTCTACAATCAATACTATGACGTCACCGGATATGTAATTTACATTGCATGGAATTCAACAAAGGCAAATCGATAATATGTGATCCAAGATAAATAAACAAAACATGCTTTGAGTAAATACTTTTACATTGATTTATACTCGAAATAAATTTATTTAAGGTATATTTTGCTATTTGAAGAAAAGTTCGTGACCTTTTCAATATCCAATGAAATCGCAAGATCAATGAACCCACATGTTAGAGAACACTTTGATCTCCCATGCTTTGAAATTGAGAACAGCATAAGAACTAGAGAAATATATATTATTATCATATCAAATAAAGTACATTAAGAAATTATAAGCATGAATATTTTTTTATTCAGTTTACAGATGAAGTATATCATAAAAATATCATTACATGTCATTTTTCATATCACATCCTTCATCCGCCCTCGGCCATTAAATCATCCCTCGTGCCTGAAGCATCTAGGGTTGATATAACAACCTTGGGCTGATAAGGGGTGTGATATGAAAAATACCCTGTAATAATCAATAGATATTTTTCTTGTGTATAAAATGACTAAATACCGAAGTTACTGTGAATTTAAATTCTGCATATGCGCCTTTCGACAACTTATGCCTCTTCAGTACAGATAAAATCTAAACGTTTGGAAGACCGTAAACTCAAAGTTGTTTAAAAACTGATAGAGAACAAATAGCCAATGTGATCTAAATGTAAAGCCAAAATCAGCTAAGGACGGAGCTTTGCAATAGGGAGATACTCCTTAGTTTTCAACAAAATTTACAAAAAAATTAGATATTGTAAGGTTCCAAATAGAAATATAAAAGGATTCTAAATAAAATACTTTTCGGACATATTTAAAAAAAATTCATCACTTAACACTAAAAGTTAATTTTGGTCTGAGGGTTGAATGAAATAACGGGCATTATTTCTGTAATCCCACTCTTCTATAGTAGTATATGTCCGTAGTCTGACAGTGTTTAACATGCAGACTTGTCTCCTTGATCTAGCGAGAGATTAGCGATGAGCATCCCGTGAACCATCTTCTAATATAAGGTTTTATCATTTTCTTCCCCTTTCAAGATTATGTTCATGGAGTAAGCAGTCTAATTGTATTGGGTTTTATTCGTATGTGAATAAAAGGATATGGAGTAAATGCACATGAGACAAAGTCTCTACAAATACATGGTAAAAAACAAGCAAAGGAACAACGCTTTTATTGTTGTTCTTCATCTTGAAGTCACCATGAGGCCTTCAACAATGAGCTTTGCTCATACCTCATAGTAAGTTCAAGACGGCCCCTATAACTGTATATTTATAATACAGTAGTGAAATCGGGAACGGGGAAAAGGGAGGTTAGGATACCATTAAACGGATTTAACTCTTCTCCTGTTTTTTTGCCTGTGCAAATTCCAAAATAAAGCTACCCTTAGGTTCCCATCGGTGTTTGCGTTTTTTCTCGGTCAACTTTGTATCTTCCCTGTGCATTTTTCTGGCAGATTGTGTAGCATGTAATTGTAATTTTCAGCCATTGTAGATGTTTCCCGTTATCTCTGTATTTATGATCATAACCCTTACATCTCTAATTCTACTGGTCATGTAAAAAATAAACATGGCCCGTTACACATGAACTTTGTGCATAGGCAATTCCATGCATAGATTCAAAACTTAATTATATGTGTGCTATTTTCTTGTATTGGAAAATATATATTAATTTCAAGATCAGAGAAATATTTATCCTTTTTTTTGAAGATCTTGCCAAAGTCCAAAGATAAGACAGTATAATACTTTAACTTTGATTTAGCATTTATTTTTAAATCTGCAGTTAGTAGTTATTTTAATTACATATGACAAAGTTGACAATATATTCTTTTAGTGTAGATCACATGCAACACCCTGTGCTAAAATACATAATTTGTTTTAGAATTGGATTATTTTCACTAGATCGATGACGTTACAGCAACGCCATAGACAAAAAGATTACACAATTGAGAGTTGTGGCTTTAATTTCATTTTACAATTGAGTTTTTCAATTTTGAATGTTATATTTGTATCTATCCCGAGTTTCTATATCGCTTTTTATGTTTGTCACTAGTCTGTTAGTTTTTTCTATTGCGTTCCCTTGTAGATTGTGGCATGTGATTATAATTTTCGACCATTGTAGGTCTTTAAGTATTATTTTGTTGGTGTCTGGCGTCTTTCCAGTTTCTCAGCATATAGACTAAACGGCTCGACTAGCTTTTCTTGCGCAGTTTAATATATTCAACTATGTGCCCCTAATCATATAGACTAAATCGCTCGACTAGTCTTTTTGCACAGTTTAATAAATTCATCTATGTGTCCCTAATCAGATAGACTAAATCACTCAACTCTACTATATTATCTTTTGTATGTTCACCAAGTATGTACATCGGTGAAAAAATCCAACTGCAACCAAATTAAAGAAAATTTAGTAGCCTTATTGTTTAATAAAACTTCATTTTTAAGCGTAAGACGTAACACTGAAAATTGTTTCTGAAATAAAGAAATAAATGTATTTTCAATTTTGTTCGATGGATCTGCTAGAAATTGCGCAAGCAAACTTCGCGAATTCACAGCTTTGTAACATCATAGTATCATAGATGTATCTTTGAAACGGAAAAAAGTTTGAAAAGCATGAAGGTGGTCATTTCGACCTGTAAGACAAGAAAAATGACGAATTCATAATTCGATGTAAAAGAAATACCTGGTTCTAACTCAATTTATATAGCAAAAAAAGATTACAATTTTTATACTGTAAAAAAGTTCACGATTTCAAGAATTGTTAACGCAAAAATTAGACATGTTTTACTTTTCTGCGAAGAGCAATATTAAAAATGGCAGGTCTAGCGGATTTGTCCACTGTCGTCAAAATTGTTATATCATACGGCCAATTAATATTTTCACATGTATTTTGCATAAAACTGTTTTAAGATAAATGCTTATATTATTTTCAATATAAGGTAAGTTCATTCCATGTACTTTGTAATGATTCAAATTAAATTGTATAATATTTTCCCAAGAAAAAATTGTACATGTCTTACGAGGTCTAGCGGAATTGTCCAACGTTTATATTATTAACGTTTTCACGTGAAACGCACCGTTCGCTCATCACGGCGTGTTTCTAGGAAAATGTTGAAACTCTTCATATTCTAAAAAAAAACTCTGTGCATGGAATACAAATTTGAATTCTTAACAGAAGTAATTGAAATCTAGAAAACAAGCGTAATATGATTATAAAAAGGCTTTTATTTTGTTTCAAAATATACCATGACACTGTAACGTGTATACCATACCACAAGGACATATATACAAAATGTAACGCATACAAGTACTCGCCCTCCGATTTTATTGCTGATATACTCTAATAAATATTATAATACAAAATAATCAGTAAATAGTGATTAAATGTCTATTTATTTGATAGCTTGCCTTTGCCATTTTTTGTAAAATTTGTAGATATGGAGTTTATATCGAATTTATATGCGTAGAGATTTCAGCAACTTACCGTATTACAATAACCGAGAACTTGCATCTTGACATACTGGATAGTCTTGATGATTTGAAGATCAAAATAAATGATCAGAAATCACCAAACTATACTTATGAAGTTATAAATATGACAAGCGGCCCATGATATTCAAATGAAGATAATACCATATCATTTTCTAAATTATAGCAGAGACATAATGTCTCTGATTATAGGGCGCTGATTATAAAAGCGTATTTTACATGAAACTATAGTTAAGGAATACGCAATTTGATGAACGATATATAAAAGTCTAGAATATATCTTGAATAAAACATAGATCTATTTTGATAAAAATTAATATAAATATTCAATTCCACTTGGGTAATACGCATATCCAAATGCCATTTTTCGTCTGACGTCGAAATTATTGCTAGAATTGACTTTACGCTAGAGGACACTAATATCGCGCGCAACGTCTGTATGTTCCTGCTTACACGAATCAGCATCCTTGATGTTTGTTCGTTGTAGCTCAGATTTATAGAATTCCCATTTAATTTCATCTTCGTTGAAGTGATGTGCCCCTGATCATATGGCTTAAATGGTTCTACTAGTCTTTTTGTGAAGTTTAATATATTCCTCTTTGTGCTGTATATTTCTATATAAAACATGCGCTAGAATCGTTAAGATCGACACTTCCAAAGTCTGATGTATACCGCTACTGCCTTTAATGTTTTATGTTGTTCTCCGTTTTAATGTTCCTGACGTGTTGGCAGTATAGTATGTTGATGTTTACGATATCTCCTAAGCGTCGTTAGATATTGTAAGTTTATTACTTTCGAATGCAACAGAAATATTATATTTTTTCTTCTATTTTATAGTTACGTAGGGATAATGCTACACTGCCTATTTATTATCTGTCGAGCTGTTTATAATATCCTATACTTAGTTAGATTAAAATTGTGCACATCTGTTTAGAGGGATAATCCAGATTGTTGTTTTCCTTATTGCTTGGTTTAGCGGAAACGTGTGTCTTTGTTTTCTCGTAATAGTCCATCTTGTCTACAAATTTTCGACAACTGATTTTCTAGCTGCTAGCTTTACATCAGCTGTCGTGGTAGTCTGCCCGCTGTTTTTCTGTTTTTTTTTTTTTTTTTGGTTGAATTGCCAGCTATCTCATTTTAAGACATTTTAGTCTGGTCTGGTGTCAACTGTATAACCACTTCTATCGTTTCCTAATTTTGAATTAACAATGAAATGCTATGGATCAAATGCTCATGAGACAAAGTCTCTGACTAAACAACGGAACAGCGCTTTTATTGTTGTTCTTCATTTTGAAGTCACGAAGGGGCCTTCAACAATGAGAAATGCTTATACCCATAAGTGTTTATTTACTATTTGGAAGAAAGCTAACGCTACATTTAGTGTGTTTCTTTCTCCTATGATGCACGCTTATTATCTATTCCTTGCTCAAATAGATATTTGTGGTACATAACGAGACTTTGAAGCTGGAGTTAGATATGAACTTGTTGAATCGCTTTTACAGGAATTTCATTGGTCGAGCCCCAAGTAATAACACATCACGCGTAGTGTGCTATTATTTTTTCGACGTTTTTATTGGACCACTGTGAAATCTCGTTGGCCGTGATTAACGTTACCTAGCAACGGTGTTGTTGTTTGAAACAAAAACAACAGTTCGGCACTAAATATTATGAAAATCATAAGAGAAATAGTTTTAACTGCTCGAAAGAATTGTATATCGCTGGATATCAACTCTCGTTATGTAATTTCAAATATAATAAACTCGCCAAAGGCTCGTTTATTATATTTTGAAATTACATAACTCTAGTCGCTGGATATCAACTCTCGTTATGTAATTTCAAATATAATAAACTCGCCAAAGGCTCGTTTATTATATTTTGAAATTACATAACTCTAGTTGATATCCATCGATATACAATTCTTTCTCGTTATGAAAACTATAAATAATGCTGTCTTTAAGTGATTATATCTAAAATTCTCTATTATCGATTTTCTTTTCTTTATATTGTTTCAAATATAGTCGTGGAGCTGCACATCTTAAGATGTTTCTAGCGTACTTTTGTCAGTCGGTATTAGCTATGATGGTGCATTTTCTGTCACTCTTTAATGGCATGTTTCTAGAACACATTAGTATCTGACAAAAACTGCTGGAAATAGACATTTAAACAAGTTTATTAGAGACAAATTTTAAACATATCTCTGATCAATAAAAATAAAGAAACTCGTAATCGACCTTACGATGTTTTCTAGGAACACAGGTTTTATTATATAGATTTATCTTTTCTAGATATATATTTAAGGATTTATGCCATTGACATGTACAGAATATTTCTACAAACGACAGTGATATCAAAAAATTTTGTCGTCAAGACATATTGACATATTTATGAAAATGTGTATAATAAGCTGTCAAAATTTGACAAATATGGGGTAACTGGTTCAATTGCTGAAATTACGTTTACTCAATAAATCGGACACAATATTACATATTCCATAATTGCTCATAAATATATTGACACACAAGAATGGAACGCCATTCGTTGGGGTTTTTTTTGCGTGTCTCCTGTGCCTAGCACTGGTGACTACCCGGTAACGTGCATCTTTTTGTCAATGCCACTGCTGTTGGACTGTTAGTCCCCGAGGGTATTCTCAGCCCAGTGGTCAGTACTTCGCTGCTGACCCGAAAGCCGATTTTATTTGGAACCGTACAATGTCTAAATTTTTGTATATTCTGTTTAAAAGTAAGGAGTATCTCCCTCACGCAAAGCTCTTACTTCGCTGATTTTTGCTTTACATTTAGATCTTATTTGTTATTTTTTGTTCTCTATCAGTTTTTAAACATTTTTGAGATTATGGTCTTCCAAACGTTTAGATTTAATCTGCACTGATGAGACATAATTTGTCGGAATGCGTATACGCAGAATTTAAATTCACAGTAACTTCGGTATTTAGTCATTTTTCCGTTTTGTCCATCATGTATTGCTTCACAAATTACAGTGTGATCAGCATATTTCACACCAACGGCTCATTGGACAAAACAACTAGTGTATATTTTCATGTAAAAAGAGTCAATTAACACAAATAACAGTTTTTAATTTAAAAAATTTTCTTCTTATGAATAAATTTGAGCACTTAAACTTAAAACCGTTATAAATTGAAAGTTGAACTTTATGCTTATAATGAACAATCGCTTTACTTGAAGGATATTGCATTAATCAGTTTAAAAGTCCTTGAAACGTCTTTGCAAGTTTTGGGAAAGATTAAAAAACCTTTTGTATTATTGTTCAGACGAAGAATAATTACATGTCTCTTTCAGTGAATATTGACAAAAAATCTCTAAAACTGTGTTATTTTTTTCGATCTGTTTTTATTATTTGTTTTTTTTTTTCTTAACTTGGTATTAACATTTGGAACAAAATTAAATCCCTTTAAGCAAATAATATGAGTACAACTACTCTGTTACTCATGCAAAGTAAACCTAGAGGTCCTCGAGGGTATTCACCAATTCAATAGTCAGACTTGTCTGACATGAAAATTTTACCTTGCGTGTTATAGAAATTTACTATTTTTATCAAAATTCTAACCCCTTAAAAATACCGAGGCTTCATTCCGTGTATGACACTCGGTAGTTGTCCTTGGTACTGGATTTGGCTTCTATTTCGATTTTTTTGGTAATGAGTACTTCTTTTGTTACAACTTTTAGATTATGGCTTTCCATATTATTTGATTTGTATGCTACTGATGAAAAGTTACTCCTTTAAACATGTGTACAGCATAACGAAATTTACTGTTTTTATGCAACTTCGGTATTTTTTGTATCTAGACTAGATATGCAGATTTTTTTTTTAAGTTTTCCATGGGGACCAATTTTAAACCAAGACTTTCTTTAATAGCAATCGTGTTTGTGTGCTTTGTATTCTGATCATACCTTATAAGGTTTGTCATATGAACATGCTTCATTATATTGCCTTGTTCAGTTAGACGTTTTTTTTTCAAAAAGCTTTTGAATATAATCTAATGATCAACTAAGATATGTGGCTGTCGCCAATTATACTAAACAGATTTGGCGTAGGACCATCATGTTACAATGCGTAATTAATATCAGCTTGTTTTTAAAATGCCAGAAACTGATTAAAACCAAGAAAACTTTGACGTAATCTTAATTCTAAATACGTAATAGGGAATATCGACAGGATATCTGCATGTGAAAAAGAAAGGAAATGGGGTAAATGTCAAGGAGACAACATACCATATCTAGGTTAAAACTACCTAAAACAAAGCATCTAGGGGTCACCGTACGGTCTTCAACACAGTGAGGAACCTCACACCATACAGCAAACCCTAAATAGCCCCAAAAATGTAAAAAAGTGAAAAAATCAATGGAAACAAAACACATCCAATAACCCAAATATCAAGAAACTAAAATTTTATAAGACAAGGACAGGCCAATGACCAACATATTCCTGACTTGGTACAGGCGCAAAAATTGCGATGGGGTTAAACTCGTTTTCTTGGATCCAAACCCTCCCCCTATGTGTGGTGAATGGCTAAAAAATAAATACACAAAAAGACTCACAGTAAAAATCAAACTAGAAAAAAGTTCAACTGATCAGGACGAGTACCCTTACAATGTACATAAAACATAAAGACGATACACACGTGTATTGTCCGTACAAATGCTTGCAGTAGTTACTGACGGCTACATGTAGCTAAGGATTTCCGTTGACTATGATATCAAGCCCTCTTGCATATGAAACTTCAATTGAAATACTTCTAAATAGATTTGGTATAACAACATCATCAATTATGAAAGAAGAACATGATATTGTGCAATGCCAAATACTGCCAATATGAACCAGAGACTCCAAGGAGCCTGTATCGCTCACCTGTCTGTCAGTTGCCACAATCAAGCTAACATGTAAGTTATACAGTTGAACTTCATTCCCTAAAACTTTGGTAGTTCGATCTGTATTTAAAGTCTGATCATGTTTTACCATATTTCTTTGTTCGGCTTTTTTGACAAAAACGTTCTTGCTAAGGACCACTTTCGACACAAGTTTTTAAGACCACTTTCGACACAAGTTTTGAAGTTGAGACATCATTTTGTAAATGGCAGTCAAAGACAATTTTCAACACCATATTTTTAAAATATGACATCAATATTTATTTGGAAACCACATTTCATTGAAATCAGACTATCTTGAATTTTCCCTTTTTTTGGTGGCCATGAAAATGGCGCTCAACAAACAATTTTCAATTCCTGTTTTGAAGTCCCAACATCAATATCTATTTGGAAACCAAATTTCATTGAAATCAGACAATGTTGAATTTTCACACTTTTTATGGCGTCCATTTTGAAAATGGCAGTCTATTAACAATTTTCGACACCGGTTTAGAAATCGCAACATCAATATCTATTTGGAAACCAAATTTCATTGAAATCGGACAATGTTGAATTTTCCCGCCTTTTTTGGCAGCCATTTTGAAAATGGCCGTCAGTGGACAATTTTCAAAATCAGTTTTAAAGTTGCGACATCAATACCTATTTGGAAACCAAATTTCATTGA
>MJUU01044835.1:40512-53439 GCA_002080025.1 Modiolus philippinarum
GACAATTTTCAACACCATATTTTTAAATTATGACATCAATATTTATTTGGAAACCACATTTCATTGAAATCAGACTATCTTGAATTTTCCCTTTTTTTGGTGGCCATGAAAATGGCGCTCAACAAACAATTTTCAATTCCGGTTTTGAAGTCCCAACATCAATATCTATTTGGAAACAAAATTTCATTGAAATCAGACAATGTTGAATTTTCACACTTTTTATGTCGTCCATTTTGAAAATGGCAGTCTATTAACAATTTTCGACACCGGTTTAGAAATCGCAACATCAATATCTATTTGGAAACCAAATTTCATTGACATCAGACAATGTTGAATATTCCCGCCTTTTTTGGCGGCCATTTTGAAAATGGCGGTCAACGAACAATTTTCCACACCGGTTTTGAAGTTGCGACATCAATACCTTTTTGGAAACCATTTCATTGAAATCGGACAATGTTGAATTTTCCCGCCTTTTTGGCGGCCATTTTGAAAATGGCCCTCAACGAACATTTTTCAACACCGGTTTTGAAGTCGCTACATCAATATCTATTTGGAAACCAAATTTCATTGAAATCGAACAATATTGAATTTTCCCGCCTTTTTTTGGCAGCAATTTTGAAAATGGCGGTCATCAAACAATTTNAACACCAGTTTTGAAATCTACACAGCATGGCAAACATTTTATCAATTTACACTTAACCTTCATCATCTATAATTTTGGTAATAAAAGACGAAAAATATGAAAATTTTAAAATTCCGGGAAAAAAGGGCTATAACTCCTACAAGTGTTTTTGGATTTTCTTCAAAATTTCAGGGTTTGTAGATCTTGATATGCTGAACCTTTTTGCAATATACACTTGGCCTCTATCTGTTACACTTTTTGAAATAAAAAGTAAGAAATGCACAAATTTTGAAAATTTTATGGGAAAAAGGGCAATAACTCAAAGACGGGTTTTCGGATTTGCATCAAAATTGCAGGGAAGGTAGATCCTGCTATGCTGATCACTTTTACTCCAGTCATATTTCTGATATCTGTAACGGTTTTCGAGTTATTTGCCAAAAACTGCAACTTACCCCTATGTTCTATTTTCAGCAATGGCGGTCGTGTTGTTTGACCTGCTGACTAATCGAACACAATTTTGAGGAGCTATACCCTGGTGATGCTTCAAGTGAAGTTTGGTTACATTTGGCCCAGCGGATTCAGAGGAGAAGATTTTTGAAATTGTTGACGGACGGACGGACGACAGACGACGGACGCATAGTGATGGCAAAAGCTCACATGGCCTTTTAGGCCAGGTGAGCTACGTTATGATGTAAAGCACTTAGGAGATGATCAATATTTTTGCCAACAAAAACCAGAAGTAAAGATTTAACAACAATGCTGTTTGTTCAACGGATTAATAAGTTTGGAAGGACAATTTTTAAATTTATTCGCTTTGTAAATGATATTGCCATAAAAGTTTGGATGTGAAATGTCCTGTTGTATAAGAGCCCTGCATGTAGAACCAAATTTTCTTAATAAGTCAATGTATCTAAAATAAAACTTAGAGAATGTTTTTATCAATTTTTGATATCTAAACCCTTGATGCAAAAGTTTTTCAGTGGGACAAAGAATTGTGTCCTTTGGGATCAAGTGACCTTCGTACTGGCCTCTCACTGATACTGTAGATATCTACTGAAATACATGATGATTCTTTAGCTAACTCATCTGGGAGTTTTGAGTTTGATTTTTCTTCCGTAGTGCGACAGTGTTTTACCAGCAGACTAGGCTCCTTGAGGAAGCCGGTCGTTTAGCGGCGAGCACTCTTTGGTCCGACTTTCTAAATTACGTTTTGTCCTACTCTTCACTTTTCAAGTTTTTTTGTCATGGAGTTAGTGGTCTACATGTTTTCGGTTTTATTCGTATGTTTATTATATTATAGGGAAACGGGTCAGAGAAAGGGAAGGTTTGGGTACCAATAAACCGGTTTACACCTGCTGCTAGCTTTCGCTAGTGCCGGTACCAAGTCCGTCTGTCCCGAGTTCCTATCGTTATTTATGTTTACGTGTGATTTGTTTTTTTTTTTGTTTCTTGAAAAGTTCCTTGGTACATGGGGGTATGTGACTGTGTTTTTCGGCCATTGTAAGTGTTCCCTTTTATCGTTTTAAGACACATACATGACGGTAAGATCTTGGTTTAGTTTTGTTATTGTGCATTTTGTATTATTTTCATTTTTTACCTTTTTCGTATTTAACAACATTTTGTGTACATGCAATCACCCGTTGGTTGTTCGTTACATTCGATTCGAATTTATACTTTGCACTGTCTAAATTAATGCTGAAACGTCAAAATGAAATATTTAATATTTATGCAATTTCATGTAATACTTAAAATAATAATTACATATATTACCAACATTGCTTTCATCACCAACATGTTTTAAATGATTAAAGGCTTGATAGAAAATAAAACCTTAAAATTAACTGTCTATATATCAAGAAGGGTTAAATAAATAACATAGAAATAATTATCTTTTTATATTCCATTATCAAATATTGATACTTTGCAAACTTCAGAAAATAAATACCAAGTAGTACGCAATATGAAAATGAAAGGAAATGGGGTAAATGTCAAGGAGACAACATCCCATATCCAGGTTAAAACGACCAAAAACAAAACATCTAGAGGTCACCATATGGTCTTCAACACAGTGAGGAACCTCACACCATATAGTAAGCCCTACATGGGCAATATTGTTATTTATATTGCAAGGAAGAGGAGGTCTGGACAACATATTAACACAAAGATCTGTCTGACCGATATTCACTGAACTGATACATAGGGAATAATGCATGGCAAAATCTGTATCAGATGCCGTATCAACCCGAGAATCCAATATCATCCAGAGGGCCGAAGGTCCGAGGGTGATATTGGTCGAGGGTTAATATGGTATCTGACACAGATCTTGGCATGTGTTATACGCTTTATCATATATTTCAACAACTGAAAAGGTCCTTGTATTTTGTTTTATTTGCAACTATTAGACATAACATTGTATTACCAATCAATTAGCGTCTGCTTAACTAAATACTGTTTTTACAAATCAAATATACAGTCTATGGATAAAAGTGTTCGAAATAAACATATTTCTTACTGTGCATTTTTAAAATTAAAGCAGTTGAAGTAATTTCTTGATGGATTTAAATTGAAAGATGCAAAATGACATCCGTTTTCGATGTTTTGAGTCGAATTTTATATTCTTCTGATTTACGGTAGTTCGAGCCTAATAAAATATCAGACAATTTTTTTTTTTTATTTTAAGATATTGTGTACGTCTTAGTCCATTTGTTCAAAACAATGAAATAAAAATGATATGTCACCGATCATCTTTTCCTGTTATCGGTCTTTGAAAATCCAGCAATAGTCAGCATTTTTTCAGCGATATTTACAAAGAATATATAGGGAAATGTGAGAAGATGCTTATTGTTTAGCTATCCTATGAAATAAATATTAGATAGATTTTTTTAATTTTTTGACATTTCAGAGGTATATACTTAAGCTGTATGTTCAGCTTGAAAAAATTTATATGTCACCGTTTGATTAAGAGATATATTTTATATAATTTACGAAAAAGACCATATTTACGGGAAAAGGGAGCTAATTGGCTGAAAAGTGCCTGTCAATCTATTATGACGTTACAATGAAAATGCCAAATAAGGAATATTCCGGCTTGAAAATCAAATTCCAAGTCCGACTTGTGTTTCGCTAATCCGCCAATCGAATGTGCCGTATATTAGTGTCGATCTACCTTAATCCTAAAGTGAAGAAATAACTATATCACTTTTGATCACTTTTTCACTGATCTATATTTAAATCTCAAGAAAATAAAGATTATGTGCACAAAGGCCGAATAAAATAAAATGAATTAAAAACTAACTTTCTGAATCTTTTGAAGTATAGTTCATTGAAAAAAAATGTCATACAATACTTTTTCGAAAACTGCTGCTTAGTACACTAAAATTATTTATTCCGATTACTTGTGTTTCAAGACTGATTTTTTAAATTTTCGGGTATTTTCTCTCTTTCTGCGTATTAAAATCTTACAATGATCGTTTGTTTGCTTTCAAGATGTAAAGAACAATAAAATTTCTTAATTATATACATTAATTTTGACATGTTTCTGATTTTTTTACTGCAACTTGTCAGTTGGGATTTTTGGTTTAATATAATTTTTCCACGCATCAATATTTTAAATAAAACGTGTTCCCTTTAAAATTTTAAGTTTCTTAACTTCACAGACTGCTTCTTTTTGAAGCGGATGTCAACCGAGGTTTTCCGATTTGTGACGTCATGTTCTGAATAGGGGTGTTATACAGGGTATGCGATACGGATTTTGCCATGCGATAAAGGGTATGCGATACGGGGTTGACGTCATCAATGGTGATCAGAGCTCTGAATGGTGATATAGGATAGACATCACTTTCTGTATCATATATTCAAAACTTATGTAATACTAACTAAATATATGATAAATACGAATTACATTATATAAAACTTGGAAGTATGCGGTTTATCAATTGCCGTCATCCTAGCCCTTTGCAAAACAAAATATGAATGTAATAAAAAAAAATCCCCAAAAATGGCGTAAATATGCTTAATTGGGTGGGGGGGGGTATTTAAAAAAAAGGATAATTTGATTTTGTGAATGACGGAAGTAAATAAATTATTCAGTGTCCTTGAGTAAAATTGCAGGAAAGATAATGTCAGTTCTACCGGAATAATTATTCATGGATAAAGTCAATTGTCCTTTTCGTGATCAATTATCATGTCATTGTTATTGGAAGTAATAGAGCAAAATCAGGCAAATCTTAGATCGTTATAAATCATTGTAAAATGTGTAGCTAAGGAGATTGTTTCTGTCATTGATTGTTCAATCAGATTAATCAGATTGTTGCTACGTCCACCTGTCTTATAGTCCATTTCATTTAATTTAATGAATCGGTTCTTCGCAGTACATTGGTCAATATGCATTGAAAAAGAAGTATTTTCTCTGCCGTTTTGTCAACCTGTGGGACATCAATCTGACTTCCGACCAAGTAACTGAATTGCAACTACAGACTGGCTTTCAATAAGTAAGCCGTAACTTTTCGAAAGTATCGCGATACTTGTTAAAAGCAAGCCATTACTTGTTGAAAGAAAGCCGTTACTTGTTGGAAGTATCGCGATACTTATTGAAAATAAGCCGATAGAAAAAAAAGTAACACGATAGAAATATCGCAATTTTGACTTGAGCAGTCACAGATAGACTGGTTCATCTTCACTAAAAAGACTGTTTAAATAAGTCTCACTGAGACGATTCTTTAATTACGCACAAAAAAATCAAACGACGGCAGGACACATTTATGAATGAGCGAGTGTAGCATTCCAGTTTTTAATTAGTTTTTGTCAATTAAAATCTCTGGCAGTTGTCATGTGACAGTTTATGGTACACTTCAAATTAATTAAGTTCAGTCCGTCGAAGAAACAGGCAAAATGCATTGGTTGGGTGGCACATTGTGGAAAAAGAACGCAGACTTTTGATGTTTGATTTTATTTAAACTAACCAAGAAAACGTCATTTTGGTAGATAAAAGTTCTGTGTTATTTTGCCTTTTTGAGTTATCAGTGTCCAAAATTTAGTTACATTATATAGTGAAAAGTACGGGAGAATTTTCCCGCCATTTTTTCATTATAAAATCAGTCAAAAATTATCTGGAGACCAAGCACATGTTGGAATGTAAAAAATTTTGGGATATGTTTTTATGACCAAATGAATAAGTATTCATTTGGTCATAAATTACACCTAAGCCAAGAAATACAGAATCCAAATTTTTTATGTACATGTACCACCCACTGCCTGGCTCTTAAATGGAATACTACTTAATAGTTTGATTATACATGATGTAGCAAGCATGTCGGCATTTTGTTTCTGAATGTGTAAAAATGTCCAGTTTGACCCTCCTCACTGGTATCGAGGTATTTATTTCCGCCTTCCATGTTGTTCAGCACCTAATGCGCAAAAGCTACCATCTCGAAAGTGATAACTCGCGATGTGTTTGTTACACCCTACAATTTACAATACATGTTATACAGTTATTAAGTGCATATGAAGGCAATATTACAGGTTACACAATGTTGCGAAATCAAAAGAGTATCCAAAATAGTAACAGTTCTAAATTATGTCTTACTATAAAAGTACATTTTAGTACATATAAGGAAAGATTGCAGCAACTTAGCTATCTTTATCATCCATCACCTCTTGATGAATACTATTGTCGCTTAAATGTGTTTCTCGGATCACACCTTGATTAAGAAGTATTGCTACTGTCAATTTTTCTGATAGGTAAACTTTATTTTCTATAAATACATTGATATCCCAAGGCAGTACAACATAAATTGATGCAGCAAACATTACGTTGTATTTATCCATATCAAGTCTATAATATCAGATACTTCTAAGGTTCGAGTAAACATAGTATTATATATTGGATATTTTACAAGTTATACTATGAATATATAACCCTGTGTGGTTGTTTATATGTTGTGAATGTGATGGGTTAGCTTATTTGACGTCCAAATGACGATGTCGATTGTAGGTACGCTTTGCGAGTTAATTTTAGGTTATTTGACGATCCTATATCCATGAGATAAAAACAACATAGCCGTAGCTTTCTTCAATATCTACCAATGAATTCCCTTCAAGCCGGTGCTAGGAACCGATTTGACCTTACAGGTACCATGACGTGTGAACAAAGCTTATTCTTGAAGCACTGGTGGTGACTTAAGGAGATAGACCTGGGTTAAGGGACATAACTCTTAAAAGTCACTTGTATGTTTTTTTTAAACATTTTCATTAACATATAGTAAGCTTCTAAGTAACACAGATGATTTTGATTCTTTTTCATATGAATGCTTAAAAAGCGTCTTTGAACCTGACTGTTTCAAACGCCTTGCTGATTTAAAGAGTTATCTCCCTTAACCTAGGTCTACTACCTTAAAGATGAAGAATAATAATAATGTGCATTTACTTCATATCCTTGCATTGCTCATACAGTAAACATCTACACGCATGTGCATCCATACATAATAACCATTATTTCGAATTTGGGCTGCCGATTTTGCCTACTTCATGTCGGATATACACGTACCAATCATTTGCATTAATTTCCTGAACCTTGAAATATGATGTTTGAAGCTCGACAGGTCCAACGTCCCGCTTTTCGAACTTTCTTCAGATGGTTGTCATCTAAATCGTACATGTAAGCCTACACATCAAAATATAAACAAATATTACACAAGTTCCTTTGAGATGTGTATAATGCAATATCAATTTACAAAACAATATAATAGTTTTAAAATTTCCGATAATTGCCATTGTTTATGGATTGTTCGTTCTTTTGACTGACGGTTCTGTTCACACTTACTTCAAAACATTTTGATACTGCAGAACTAGAAACGAACTAAGCTAATAGCACAGTGTTCTTTCCTACCATTGAATGTCTGTATTACAGAAATTGCATCATGCAGATGGTAAACTAAATACAGCATATAATTATATTCTGCACTTAGCCCCATTAATTTTGAGTAATGTCATGGTACTGAAGTAGCCTATCAGGCTCAGGCCTGTGTCCTTTGAAGTAAAACATTCCGTTATGTTTATTGTCGAGCTGCTTATCGAGATCGTGAATTTGCAAACAGTGCTATAAAACTCTGTAAAAAATATTGGGATAATATTTTATTTTCCCAGTTGAGTATTTAACCGTAAATTAAATGCAAATTAGCTTTTATGGCTGCAACCTGATTGAATTCTAAATCTCACCATCTGAAACAAATCAATGAATCTTCAAAGCGAATTAAAACCTATTGTTCTGATATCCTTTAACATACTTTATTATTATTTTATTTAGTTGTTAGTTTTGAGTGATGGATACGTTCACATTTACGTTTTATCTGTTGTTTTGCGTAACGTCTGTATGCCTGTTTTGTAAAAGATCAATGGATAAAAGACATTTTGCATTTCAATACAGTCGCTTCATTCTAATTACGTCAGTATAAAAAGTTGTTGTTTTGTTCTAGCAGTGATTAAGATAGCTGGTGGAAGTTTTGATTTTTGGAAGTACTTTTAACATCAACCAAGTCCGTAACAAAGAAATGGAATGAAATTACTAGTATGATTTTATACTAGAAGTCCCCAGTGAAAGTCTTCCAAAATGTTATATGATTGTCGACTATGGCCGTTACTATAAATCTTGATACCTTGATCAGTGTACTTAAAATCTGCTGGCCTTTCTAACGTTATCGTCCACGTGACTGTAGATCGGTCGAACTTTACAGTGTTACCGTGATAGTTACTATGGATTTGTTGGTTGACCTGTCTAACATTACCGTGACCGTTACAATGAAACGGTTGACCCTTCTGATGTGACCGAAGTCGATAATATAAACATGTTGACCATTCTGATGACAAGTTTTCGTTTTTCGTATAGTAGTTTTACAGTTGCTTTGCTTATGGCACATTCATTTTCATTTTGTTCTTTTGTTTCATAGTCAACGATTTCCACAACAAAATGTGTGCTAGATTTCCCTGTCCGTTCGTAATAGGGTACATACGTTGAGGCGACAACTCCCCATAGACCACTTAATGAAATCTATTGAACGTTCACAGAATGCAGTACCCATTGCCATTGTGTACCGTCTATTTGAAAATTTGATTTGGTGTTCCCAATTTTTTTTTTTTTTTTCATTTCTTGAATTAAGTGACCGGGGGTATTTATTAATGAGCTTTGCTCACAGTTTTTCTAGATTTAATTACAGTTGTTACGCCACAGTAAGGTTCGCCTTATATTATACCTTTTTCATAATTATGTTCATTTTTGCTACAAATATCTTCTTCAGAGAAGCCAATATTGAGCACAAGGTGCTCATTATGTGGAGTTTGCGATATATTGAAATCAATGCGTTTTTGTCCTCGATATCAGTCAATGCTTATATGACCCAAGGACAAACAATTAGGCCAAGAAAATTAATAATGAATTACAATCTTTCACAAGGTTTTCAAATTTTCAACATTTGATAAAATGCAATGTATGAGCTTTACCGCGTCATAATTCAAGGAAACACACACCATGCAAACAAAAAATACATTTGTAATTTAAATATTAGAAAAATATAGAGAAGACCGAACAACATCAAGTAGAAGTGCGTAATCTACAGCGAAGTCTTTGGTCGAGAAAAGGTTATCATTAGGTATTTCCAAATATTGCAAACACAAGGTACAATCATATTTCTAGACCACAAATAATATATATACAGTAGTCTGCATGATATTTTATAACATCATATAATTTTGATAACAATACATGTGTACGATGAGCTGATACACCAAGACTATTACCTAATAAAAACAATCATACTCATTGAATATATGTAATAACACAGCTTAGACAATCACACGAGGGTGTGATGTGAAAGTATAAGAACACTCCGACTGTCGGACATATAATCTTTGTCTTAAATATGGAATATTTTTGTTGAGAATGTCTGAGTTATTTAAGAGCTGTTTGCCTTCAAAAATTCAATTATCCTTTAAAATTTACTGAAATTATCACTTAAATAATTCTTGTACACGATGGGTATCCGAAATTGAATTTTTGGGAAATATGTGTACACTTCAAAAATGTCCCATTTTCATCAAAAAGTGGGTTTCAGAACGGGTTGAAGGAGGGGTCTGACGGATTCGTAGAATCGAAGACTTTTGTACTTCACAGTTAGAAAACAATAATGCAATAAAGTATACTTTCATCCACACTTTTGTACATAATGCGTCCAAACTTCATATTTTGGCTCAGAAAAAAACGAATATTCCATATTTATGACCAAGAGTATATTATGTCCGGGTCTATCCTATATTAGGCGAAGGAAACCATAATACATATGCTTTCTTTTAAATTATTTCCTTGCTTATATATCATGAAATAAATATACCATTATTATGATATTTATCCTTATTGAACCCCACAACGACTTTTAAACACGGCAACTCTTATAAGTCTAGTAAATGAGACAATCCTGGTTTGAATCGCACTTTTTCAACATTTTGAAATCTTGCTTTTTCTAAGTCCAAAGAACTGAACAGTTCTCAAAAGCAGGCATTGATAAAAGTAAATAAAAAGTAAAACTGTCCTCTGTTCTACATGGGACAATATTTTTAGGGTGATCCAACTCAGATCACCACTGCATGAACAAAGAAATGGGATTTCACATTTAAAGAAATTAATTTTGGATTAAAAACTCACTTTAAACTATGGGACCGAAAGATCCCTTTAAAGCTAATGCTATTGTTATCACGAAGTAATATAAGCATCCCTCTTTCCCACGCATACGTTGTATAATGATTCTGAGCTGATACGTAATTCTACTGTTAATCCCGATTCCATTTAATCGTGAGAAGTAAAACCATATCTGAATTGAAATGGGGAAAACCATTTACAGTTACATTACGATTTGTCGTGGCAGCATAGTAAAATTAGATTGTTGAAATAGTATCAAGTCTACATAACGATAATTCTTTCCTTTTTTGTGAGGTACGTTTTTTATTTGGGTTTGTTTTTGTTTTTTTTTCTTTTAAATGTGTTTTTCCCTGTTTGTAACATTTGCTTTGTCTGTTCCGCAATATAATGAAGGATCTAATCCGGTGTACAATCAATATCGACAAAATGAAAACAATTTCTGGTATTTATTATATCAGCATCAACATTGAATTTTAGCATAACAGTAAATACGCAAACTTGTTAGCTTAAATAATGTTTTGGCATTTCTTTTAGTATCTTAGAATGAATCGAAATAGCGTATTTATACAGTTAAAGCATTAACTCACTAATAGATTTGATTATATTTGATAATTCCAGATATAATTAGTTGTAGGATCGCTTTTCGTCAGCTTTGATGAGTTCCGATTACTTTTATTTACGCATCGCATTTCTTATAGTTCTTATTGTTTTACGATCTGGCCCTAATGGTCATATAATAGCAAAGTTAGAAGCTCACACGGTGATCTATCGATCTGTTGTTCACTAAGGTATAAAAGTCTTGGTCTCTGTGGCTGTAGGTAAAATTGACAAGATTCACGGTATTGATGGATCAAAATTAACAGGAAACATATCACCACAGAGGTTCTGTAAGAAGACAGGTAGGGTACTTGTTGTATTAGAATATTGCTTGGAATTAAATCTGAATATTTTAGTAAACGTATGATTTATAGCTTTTTTAAGGTGCATTAAATATAACAATTTCTTTTTCGTTCCATGATTAGATAATTCTTTCAAGTTTATATCTTATTGGAACAATTATTTTGCAAAATTGTACCAAATTATTAAAAAAAAATACGACTCTGATTAGTTAAAAATTAATTTTGGCTTCAATAATTTCAAAGTTTCTTAATACTTCTGATTTTCAGTTTTCCAAAATCGTTTGAACATCAAACAGCGTAGAAGTCATATTATTTTGTTTACTCTGGCACATAAATAAATGAAGTTTCAATGTTTCATTATATTACTGAAGTTTAGTACTTTATTAAACTGTACATTTAGAATGAAAATCCTCGGTTTTTCACTGTACATATGCAATGCAGATTTTATTTTCCTGTAAATTTAGAATGTAAATAGCTGGATCACCCATGAATTCAGAATGTTTACATTATAATTTCTAATATGGGGTACGTTATTGAACTGTGCGTTTAGAACTCTGTTCTACTCGGGATTCAAAATTGTGCACTTCACAATACTTTGTAATCAGAACTGATATTACCGTGTTACTATATGCTTCCAGAATTTAATTCATTGTTAGTGTATATACATAATGGTAGTACTTTATATGCTCGTACGAATTTAAACAATTAATTCTTGCATTCATAATTGCAATCTTCGATATTTGTTAATGGAAGACTAGTACATATAATAAACAATTCTGCTTATGTGAAATGCTTCGAAAATTTATAAATAAAACAAATATCTTCATCCATAGCTTTTTATAAATATCACCAACTATTTGTGTCTGTCATAAATCACGGGCGAATAATAATTCTATGCTATTTAATGCATCAAGGACAATTTACAAATGCAAAAATGTGTATAGTTTTCCTCTGTTGTCTCGTGGACATGAAAATTAAATGCAATTTTTAATTTTCAGTTTTAATAAATCGGATTAATATTTTAGGAGCGGCATTTTCATTCATACTAGTTTCAAAGAGTTATCAATTAATAAGCTATACAATCGACATACTAAGACTATTAACGAGTTTTTGGGTAAACTTGCATTTAGTGATCCCTCAGAAAAAAATATTATATAAAATGCGAATTTAATTTCAAATTTTTATGGTATCAATTTGAGTGATATGATACGCCAACTGATATCTTAACATCTTTTTACATTACAATGTGTTAAAGCGGGCTATGTTTATCATTCGTCTTGATCACCTTCACTGGACCTGTTCTCATGACCGCTCTCAAACTTAACTTGAAGGGGAAATTATGTCTGTACCCCACTGTACATTGCATATATTAACATTATTATTATTTCAATTATTATTTATTTGTTTTATTTTTGGGGGAGGGGCGGGGGCATTTATCTACTCTTTGTAAAATTGTCAGTGTATTACAACTTCAATCAATATGTTGTCTTTATTAATTATCGTTTGGTCGTTTCCTTATACAACTTTTAATCTTCCCTCCGTGAGAGTTGAAATCGCGCTGTTTTCTTAAATTTATTGCAACTCTACCTGCTATCCGTCTAGCACAGGAACGATCAGCTGCCTCGTAGTATCCTATCTAGCAATCTTACAAGAAGCGTGGACACACAAAGTTCACTGAAGTTCGTAACAATTCTACGTATTCCCGGGGGGGGGGGGGGGGG
>MJUU01044835.1:53511-82866 GCA_002080025.1 Modiolus philippinarum
GGTCCAAAAATTGTACCCGAATTAATACTAGACTATGATCGAAATCCATACCCGAATAAATACTACCCTTATATATGACACCCATAAAAATACTTATGTACAATGTAAATTTATTGTATGATTAGAAGAAAAAGGGTCAAATTCTAAAATATGGCATATAAATTTGTCAATTCATAATAAAAAGTATATTTTCTAATGAATCTTCTCACAATATTTATACGAAATTGAAAAACAACCCAAATTAATACCAGATGTGTTAAAAATAGACCCAAATAAATATGAAAATGGAGAAAATAAGCACCCAAATTTGCCGCACGTCCCCGTATACCAATATATAGGAAGTTACCCCCCCCCCCGGGTACGTATTATTCCTGTTCATGATAACGTGGGATAATTTATGTATAATGTGTAAAGTCGTACATGTATTTGTTTATACTAGATTTTATGTTTGGAAGGAGTGCTGTTGTAGTTATAATGTGCAGTATCGTCAAATATGAATCGATGAAATCTTTATGATATGTGTAACAATAGATGCGACTCCCGATGAAATGATTATTACTGTAATAAAATCAATATTGCTTATGACAGTAATAATGACTGAAACAATCGCATTTATTGTTTCGACTATTATAATGATCATCATCTCATCGATTCACAAATGGCCGATAGTGTTCATTGCATCTAGGCGTATACTCGAGAAACGTATATGATGAATTTGCAATACAGTCAGGAGCTCTATACTTCATTTGGCCCTTAGATTCTTAAGTATACGTTAGATAGAAAATAAAATGATGGACGAAAACATAAATTTTAAGAAAGCCATGTGCATCAATATGCAAATACATCGGCATACGAATACCGAAGCAAAGACAGATAAAAGGAAACGTCTCTGAATATGAAAAGACAGATAAAATGCATTAACAATTGTTGTTCTTGTAAGAGTTGGTGATATATGTCGTATTTCTTGACATTAATCTTTATTTATCCATAGAAGTTCATTTAGGGTTTATCATCGTTTTAAGACAATAAACAAACAGACGTTCACTTTGTATTCTGTTACTTTCAAAAATGTAATTTAAAACTCATCTTGACGAGTTCACTGGCTTCATTTTCATTATTTACTTTTCAGTAATGTGCATTTTAAACAATGAACCAAATCCCAAGTGATCTTAAAAGCCTTTAATTTATTTCAAGGAATAAAAAACGAATTAAAAACCAGAACTGGAATTGTGAAAGAGGAAATTAAAGTACAATTTCAAAAGTACTAATAGAATCTTAAGATTTGGTCGAATTTTAATGCTATTTGTAAAGCAAATGTTTACAGACACGCCTCTAATTTTTCAATAGTAAAAAATCTGAAAGAAGTTTGCAAAAGAAGCATGATATCTGAAAAGAAATTAAAAACACAAAATTCCCATTTTATTAAAAAAATATATCTCGTCACTGTTGCTCGACGCCTATAAAACAAACATTCAAGAAAAATACAGTGCCAATATTAGCTAAAAGCAAAGACTGACACTATCATCTAAAACGATGGTACATGTATAGACCTCAGGATGGTACATGTATAGACCTCAGGATGGTACATGTATAGACCTCAGGATGGTATATGTATAGACCTCAGGATGGTACATGTATAGACCTCAGGATGGTACATGTATAGACCTCAGGATGGTACATGTATAGACCTCAGAATGGTACATGTATAGACCTCAGGATGGTACATGTATAGACCTCAGGATGGTACATGTATAGACGTTAGGAAAATTCTTTTGGCTCTGAAATTTCTATACATTTTAAGGAGGCAGAACTAGGTTACGGACATAAATCTTGAAAATCACTTGTCAGTTTGTTTTAAACCATTTTATAAAGATATTCCAAGCTTCTAAATAACTTAGATGATTTAATTCTTTTTCACACCAATACTTAAAAAGCATTGATACTGCCTGATTCAAACGCCTTACTGATTTAAAGAGTTATCTCCTTTAACCATGGTCTACTCCCTTAACATCATTCTGAATTTTTACATACAAGTACCATTTTTCGTACCGAACAAATAGATACCGATATTCCGGTTGCTTTTGATCTGCAGGCGGTCATTCGGACAGTTCATGCCTCATCATTGCAGATAAAAAACAACCATTTACAATACTAACATGGTTAGGTGTATACGTATGCCCTACTTTTAGTTCCGCTAAAACATGTTATTCTTTTGCTAAAATTAATTAAAAAAAACCTTCTTAGTATTTCTTAATTGATATTTCCCGTCACCTGAATCGATTTTCGGGGCTTCCAGCTACAGAGCTACCGGGCGCGTCCCTAGATGGTTGATGGAGAAATTCTCTGTCTATGCGGGCTTGTCAGGTCATAATACGGGAAGACGCACAGCGAACCAATGTAGCCAAAATGTGTGGAGAAATGTCACACCCTATGCAGTATAAAGACCCCTTCTTTATTTTTCTAAAGAGAGCCGAGTCAATGGGACTCGTATAGAATGCTAAATTTCCTGTCCGTACCCATTTCGTCTTTTTTCCAGTGGTAATCCAGCTCGTTGCCCCGGTTGATATTTCTTTTCTTTTGTTTCTTTCTTCTTTTACTGATTATTTTTCAATTGATTATCTTGTTCTCGTCCGGATATAGCTGGAATATTGCTCTCTAGACGTTAAACTCTAACTAATCAATCAATCAATCTTAATTGATATTTATTGGTGGGGTTCAAAAATAAAAGATGGCCAATAAATGTCCAGTCTTAATTTAACAACAGATCCCATTTTTAAAGTGAAAATGCGTATATAACTGTTATATAGTAATACGAAGTTCATTTACAAAAATGGATGATTTGTGATGTGGCTATCAATATAAGATAACGAGAAGGGAGATATTAGTTTAACTTTAGACCCCACAGAACTTCTTAACCGCTTTACCTCGAAAATTTATCATTCCTAAGTCTGTTATAATCAGGCCTTGTAACGTGAAAGTTCGTCTGTCTAAGGCCCTGAATCAATGATTACCACCATCACCACATATCTACGTTTAACATTGAAAATCTGGTTCAGAACTTGTAACCTGTACTATATTGAAAAGCGACTTATAAATCAAGATACTTGACATTGTAAAATACATTAAACAAAATGTGAGGATAAGAGCCTTTGTTGTCCAACCGTTCGCTTTCAGTTTTTCTCAAACACCTTTGACTTGATGGTCTTCCAAACGTTAAGATGTTATCTGCACTTAAGAGACACAAGTTGACGAAATGGTCATATTAGATTTACAGTCGTAAACTAGGTATTTAGTTGTTTATTACCACTGGGTTGATGACTCTGCTGGTGGACTGTTAGTTTCCGACGTTATTCACCAACCCAGTAGTCAGTACTTTGATTATCCGACCCGAAAGCCAATTTTATTGGAAATTTGCAATATCTAACTTTTTGTTAATTTTGTTAAAAACTTCGGAATATCTCCATCTTACAAAGCCCTGTCCTTAACTGATTTTGGCTTTCTATGAAGATCATATTGGTTATTGGTCCTCTATCAGTTTATTTAAACATCTTTGGCTTGTGGTCTTCCAAATCTTCAGGTTTAATCTGCATTGCAGAGACATAAGTTGTCGAAATGGCCATATATGTAGAAATTAAATTTACAGAAAGTTTAATAATTAGTTAAGACATGCTTACCCATCCGGAGCACCTGATGTCACTCCCGGTTTTTGTGGGAGTTCACACTGTCAGTACTTTAGTTTTTCGTGTTGTCTTGTATATCATACTGTAAAATTTTAGTTTTATCTTCGTCAATGATGTTAGTGCTACCGATTTGTCCTTGTGATTGCTTTCATACTATAGAGATTTACAAAAGGTTTTTCAAAATTTCACCATGGCACTGTTTGAGGGTTAGAGAAGTAACATGTTTCATGGATTTCATTGGTTTATTGTCTAAGGGTTAGAAAATGACATTTACCAATCCGCTACCAAACAGACATTTCAAAACATTATATGCCTCACTGATAGTGTGACGGGTGTCGCTAGCGGGGCAGGACATGCTCACCCTTCCGGAGCACCTGATGTCACTCCCGGTTTTCATGGGAGTTCACACTATGAGTGCCTTAGTTCTTAATGTTATCTTTTTATTTCCGTGCATTGTAGCTGTCTCACGTCCTTGTTTTGTCTTTGTTTTTATCTGTTACCGTTTCTGCCATGTCTTTGGACTTCGATTTTTGTAGTCATCGCTTCCCTTGTTCCTTCGGTATTCTACTGCCGTTGTTTTAAGTAAGTAATGTGAATGTGGCATAAATGTTGAAAACGCAATAACCAATAATACTGATAACACATTTCATAAATACACCATTTCACGGTTATTGCAGCCATATTGGATAGGGGGCAGATTTTCTGGAAAGAGGAGAGAATGGTTTAAAAGCACGGGAAATTAAATGTGTGTTGCTGAGCAATAGTTCTGTAACCATAATAAATTCCCGCATTTTGGGAACCGTTTTTACCTCTCTTCTAAAAAATTCCCCCTATCTAATATTGCTCCAATAACTATGAAATGGTCTAAATAGTATTCGCAACAGGCGTTGTATATTTTTGGATTTTGAGAAAAAGGTACATTCAGTGAACATTTTAACAGTAAAAGAGAATCGACTTCATGTTCATCAACATAAAAGTACAAAAAATTTTATTTTTGAAAAGCATCATGTACTGTCTACCTTGTTTTGTACTTATCACATGGAATGCTTTTTAAGGATTTATTTTTGTTTTTGCCTGATATATCCTTTTTTTTCGTATATGTAAGTGAGAGCTCTAAGGCCACAATACGATCTCACAGAATTGTCTTTCTTTGAAAGAACGGTATGAAAAACTTTAAATGTCAAATGTTCATAAATAGATGATTGATATTAGCTCTTGGCTGTTAACATTATAACAAAATTACCACGCCTTCTTGCCCTGTAAGCAAAAGTACGGATCTTTTGTTCACGTCATTCCTAATTAAAAATAAACTTTGGTCAACACCTGAACATTCTGAGGACAGCGATGTTTAATCAGTGCCGTTTGATCCTAGAGATCTGGTACCTTCGAAAGGTTTTTTTCTTCATAATTTGATGTATAATTAACAATGTAACACATGTGTCGGCAGACAGGATAACTGAAAACATCTGACGTTATCATGCCAACAGGTATCCGTATTGACCGGATGTTTTTACATTAAAATTAATGTTTTAATATTATCTAGTATGGCATTACAGTACTGCAGTACCTGAATGAAGAAACGATGATATTAATTAAGACAACTTATTACATACTTAGCGAAGATATGTTCTATTTTGCATATGTAATATAGCCGGAAGTAGACAGTCCATATCATACACTCAGTCTGATATGGCCATATCAGACCGCCTCGTTCTGAAATATCCATATCAGACCGGTGATATGGCTATTTCAGCCCGGGTGTGATTACAACTCCTAATTGGAAGTATATAATAAACAGATTAAGACATGGCCTTTTTCATATCAGCACGGTTATCAATCACTCGACCCATATCAGCCCTCGGCTGGCGCCTCCCGGCTGATATGGGGGTCTCGGGATGATAACCGTGCTGATATGGAAAAGGCCATGTATTAATCTCTATTCAGAGATGTAATCATATACAAAAGATAATTAATAAAAATAAGAAACAGGCCTTTTGCATTTTCGTTCAGATATTACTTTTTTTATGTCTGCCTACATCATACTGGTTATACGTCAGAGGAAACTTTCAAGTGTATATGCGCAAAAATGTAGAATTTCAGAGCAGTAAATAGCAAATAACAGTTTTTTTTTTTAATTTATTTATTTTTATTTCATTAAAATTAATATTATTATTATTTCTCCCTTTCTTTGAAATTCAAAGTTCAGAATTTTTCTATTTTTAAAACATATACGAACAATTTTACTATAATTATACTACTAAAATATAGCCTTAAACACAGATCATTCTAGAGGAGCATTTCCAAAATCATTTTTGTTTTCTACTCTAGGGCTTTTGACCACATTACATGTATTTGTTCTTTCTTAATGTTGAAACAAAACTGCTCAATCTCGTTTACAATTTGCAGCAAAGTTGCCTGATCTAGGATTTAAAGTGCTGAAGTAAATCTGGTGGATCTTGACTTGTCTTGGTGACAAAGCCAGCTTCATGTTTTATCTTGAAAAAGAATATCGATTGCTATGATAAGATGTGTAACTGAAACACGTTTTACAGCTTGTGCTCGTCGTGTAACCGTTTAGCTGATTAAGTAATAAGATAGATTTGCTTCGAGGGATGCCGACAATTAAGTTTTCCGTGGAAAAAGCCGGATGAACACATATGTTATACGTTTTCGACCTTTAAGCACACGGTCAACCTGAACAAATTGTAAAGCTGTGTGGTCTTCTTGTAGATTCCTACAAATACAAATCTTGATGTTTATACTGGAATTAGTATTCAGGCAATGTGTTTGCGTTGGTGTATTGGGACATAATATCGCTTTAGTAGTTTGTTATTGATTTCTTTGTTTATCCATAATTTATAAATGTCAATTTATTTACTTATATAACATTCTACCTTAATTTTATATAATCATTTAATGACAGTCATAGTAGAATTGAAAGGATAACATAGCCTGAAAAATATATACATGTAAGCTCTTTGCTGTTCATGTTGCTTTTCCTGCAATTTGTTATGAAAATATATTCCCTAAATGCAAGAAGTTGCTTGTTGCGTCGTTCAATAATGAAATGTAGACATACGAATGCACGTTGACGAATTGCCTGCTAAGCGTGATATACCAGGTCAAGTTTCTGCAGGAATGGGGTAAAAATAGAAAAATAAACCCAGTGCCTCACCAAGTGATTGAAGATCTTTAGATATTAAATAAGATAGGTTTATTACAGGGCTTTGGTTTATAATTTGACACAATTATATCCTAAATAACTAGATTCCTTGATAATTTATTTATTTTATCGGTGAAGTGGTCCAAATTTACAATTATTTTTTTCCTAAGAGGTATGCTGCCAGTTTCTTCAATAGTCTTTCCGTCCGAACTCTGATTGAAATCTATTCTTTTTTATGTAGTACAGGGGTGATCATTTCTTTTAACTGTCTATGAACTTTCATTAGCAATTTGCTTTTCGAGTTGCTATAGGACATTTCCGCAACGGAGGGGGAGAATTGGCATGCCATAAAACCGGTTTAACCCAACATTTTTGTTATTTTTTACATGCCTGTATCAAGTCAGGACCATTACGGTCGACAATTGTCCGGTTGTTACCACTAGGATTGCCTTTTTGTCGCATGGATTTTTGGTTTTGATAACCTTATTCTGTAATTTTCTTGTTACGTCCATACGCAAAAAGGTAAGCCTGTCCATGGAGTATGCGAACAAATATTTTGCAAAATTGCCAATGGCAAGAACTTTTAGCACATGTAATGATCATATTCTGTCAATAGTATTAAAGCTGTAAATTGCTTTACTATAAACATTTTCTGAACATCGACTTATACAAAAGTATTACAATGTAATTACAACATATTCACAGAAAAACAGCTCTCTCCTTGAAATAATCAAACCATTTATTCAAAAAGACGTTAAAGAATCACAAATGACCTTTTTTAAGTGAAAAGATATATTTTATCCAGTATCCCATAGAGAACAATATTTACGTAGTGTCTGCGTTCCATGTTATTTATAAACTTAATAAACATGTCCCTGGATCAATTCATTTTGTCATTATATTTCCCACAAAACT
The DNA here is from genome assembly GCA_002080025.1 of Modiolus philippinarum. Classification (NCBI taxonomy): domain Eukaryota; kingdom Metazoa; phylum Mollusca; class Bivalvia; order Mytilida; family Modiolidae; genus Modiolus; species Modiolus philippinarum. Next base: position 61,270 of record MJUU01044835.1, read on the forward strand.
TCATCTATTTCCTATGTTATCTGTATCTGTGTAATTTGTTATCATTTGATTTATCCCACTCTGGTTTGTCCTGGTGATTTATTACTTGGATTAAGTATAGAAGATTGGAAAACTTTTGTAAATTGACAGCTTTACCATGTTAACCGTTGTCTACTATCAGAGATTAATATACAATCTAGCTAAATACAATGCTGTCATTCAGTGTCTCTGTATTTTTATTCTGTATGTAATAGATGTAGTGGGTCTCTTATCATATTCGAGGGACCTATGTCCCGAGAATATATAAAAAACCACCATATCTGATTTACATAGGAGGAATAAATAATCATTTCGTGATATCTTCAGAAATAAAATGTTTCAATTAATGAAATTAACCAGATGAAGTCGTGCCATACGATCAACTATTTTTACATCCCAGCTCTTTTGTTCTAGCATGGGTGATCTGAGTCGGATCACCCCAGCAATCTCAACCCAGTTAGAACAAATGATTTTTACTTTTTATTTTGTTTTTGTCAAGGTCAGACTTTTAGAACTGTTCAGTTCTTTGAACTTAGTTAAATTTTAGTTTAAATATCAAGATTTTAAAACGTTGAAAAATACATTTGTAACATAGTCCATAGTGGGATTCGAACCAGGGTCGTTTCGCTTACTAGACTTCTGCCTTACCTACTAGACCACGAACTCATTGGAGTTACCTTGTTAAAAAATCGCATATAAAGAATCGTTGTAGGGCACAATAAGGATATATATTATTATTATAGTAAGAAATATTTATTTCATGACATTATAAGCACGGAAATTCACTTTATATACACAAATGTACGATGGCCGATAGCGGCCGACAGATTACTTTTTCAAAAAAGTAAAAAGTGTGCAAACATTTACATGGCAAATTTACATTTTTAGTTTTAAATGTAAAACTGTACATATAGACACCTATGAGCAAATTTACATTTCACAACAAATGTAAAACTGCCACGCTGTTAAAGCAATGGACATATATTGTTTTAAGGAAAAAGTAAAAATACCAGGTTTCTATAAACATGGCATTTTTTTCTTTCCGTGGGAATAATTGCGTTAATGACCGGCACACCTACCTTGAAGGTCAAAAGTCTGGAAAATATACCAAGAGCAAACGTCTTCGTAAATCAGAATATGTCATTTAAAACAACAGAAACTCGCTGTTTAAAAGAGTACCATACTAATAAAAGTTCGAACGTAGGACATGACATTCAACACAATTGTAACTATTAGGATAGAATTTTAATAAACTGAATTAATTATATTTGTGGCTGATTAGTTAAAAGATGACATATTTAAATTTTCTTTTTGAAATATTTTTAAATAAAATAATAGATTAAATAAAAGTATCTCAGTGAAAAGGTATTAGAGAGAGATTTTTTTTTCAAAAACAACAAAGATTTATGGAGTTATGCAGATGTTATAGTCATCAGGTCAGATCTGTCTAAGCGATAAGACCGAATATATTAGTTGTTAATTTACAATGTACAAGTAATAAAATTGATAAAATGGCTATTTGATCTTTTATTTAGTGTTTGATTTATCAATTTGAAGTATTGAATAATATTGATTTGTTATAGTAAACTCGATTCATCATTTGTTTTTGTATTTATGAATAAATATATCGTTTATATTTATACATATTATGATTGTTTGTTTGTTTTGTTTTTCTCTCTCTCTCTCTCTCTCTCTCTCTCTCTCTCTCTCTCTCTCTTGTATTTGCCCCTTTGGGCCCATTTTTGATTAATAAAGATATTCTATTTTATTATTAGATTTATCACCATATTTCTGATTTTACCCGATTCGGGGTCGAGAAAGTGCTGATCAGTTAGAACAGGATATGGTGTTCCAACCTTTATTAGGACGGTACTCTTTTTAAATAATTAAGTACCGAAGTTATTGTGAATTTGAATTCTACATATGCGCATTTCGACAACTTATGTCTCGTTAGTGCAGATAAAATCTAAACGTTTGGAAAACCATAAACTCAAAGATGTTTAAAAACTGAAAGAGAACAATAACCAAAATGGTCTAAATGTAAAGTTGCATGAAGAAGATACTCCTTAGTTTTCAACAAATTTACAAAAATTTAGCTATTGTAAGGTTCCAAATAGAATCGGCTTTCGGGTCAGCACCGAAGTACTGACTATACTGGGCTGGTGAATACTCTCGGGGACTAACTATGGAAGCCGGATGTGGCATTTTCGGGTTTTCGTGTTTTCGTGCTATTATTCAACAACGCGAAAAGGCGAAAACGCGAGACCAAGAAAGCGAAAACACGAAAAGTCGAAAACGCGAAAATGCGAGAACGAAAACGCGAAATCCCTGACACGAAAACGCGAAAACATGAAGACGAAAACGCGAAAACACGAAATTAAACAGATCTCGCCTTTTCGCGGTAAACATCCCGCGTTTTCGTGGGTAAAATCTCGCGTTTTCGTGTTTTCGCCTTCTCGACTTTTCGTGTTTTCGCCTTTTCGCCTTTTCGACTTTTCGCGATTTCGTGTTTTCGCGTTTTCGTGTTTTCGCCTTTTCGCGTTTTCATGTTTTCGCCTTTTTGTGTTTTCGCCTTTTCGCGTTTTCCTAACAGTCCACCAGCAGTGGCACCGACCCAGTGGTAACAAATAACTAAGTACCGAAGTTACTCTGCATATGCGCATTTCGACAACTTATGTCTCTTCAGTGCACGTACGTCATCATTTGGAAGTCTAGATAATGAAATTTAACTTTTTTAATGACTTTCACAGATTGCAGTACTCATTTCCACATAGCTAGGTTATCATGTCGGTAAGGTTACTGTGCCGGTCATTAACCCATGATTATTTCGACGATTTAAGATGATTTAAGAAAAGTGGCACTTTTACTTTTTGTAAAAACAAGTTCTGTCAATTGCATTAACATCGACAGTTTTACATTTGTTAGTAAAAATTAATTAGAACAAGAGTTTCTATATGTACAGTTTTGCATTTTTAACAAAAATGCAAATTTGCCATGTAAATGTTTGGACACTTTTACTCTTTCTAAAAAGTAAACTGTCGGCCGCTATCAGCCATCGTACAAATGTATGAGCTGGGATGTAAATTAGTTATCACACTCGGACTTGGTGTGTCTGTATAAGCTCATCCCTCCGGCCGTCGGGGTGATCTTATACAGACTGACCGCGTCCTCGTGTGATAACTGTTACTGAAACTTATCTTAATTGTTAAAAATCTAATTGTCATTATAAATAAGAACATATCAGTACAAACTGTATGGTTAATATGGTTGTAGTTAAATCATGTGTTTTGTACAGATTTATTGCCAAAACTTGCAAATTTCACTGAAAGAAAATACATGTAATTCTCCTATGTTATAGTTAAAATTCCCGGAGTACTCGATATTGCATGCATATGAAATTTTCAATGATGCTCTACCCGTATGTGTTGAAACAGCTTTGAAAGATCCAACTAAGGAATACCCGTTTCATCGATCTTTATTTAATCTGTGGCCTCTTTAAAACGATGAGAAACAAATTGTCTATTCCTATTTTTTCTGCAAAACAACAGGGATACTGCAATGCTGTGAAATTGTGGAAAATTTAAAAGATATATAGTACATAAAAGCTCGTTTCCGAGCTACAGTGAATTAAAATACTTGGTCTTCAAGCTGCCGCTCCAGGTGCTGTGGTGGATAGGGGAATATCCTTTGTATGCGAAATACTCAGGTCATAATACGCATAACTATCTGCAAACTATTGGAGGCAAATTGTGTGGAGAAATGCCATGCAGTATAAATATCCTTTCTATATCTTAAAATCCTCTTGATGCGGTAAAGAAGGCTGAATTGTTTTACAAAATCAAATCAAACACTTATTGTCAAATTCCGTCTTAAACAAGAAAAAGAAATACAAATTTAGGGAAAAGTAGCTCGTAAGCAGAAATAAATGACTATTGTATTCTGGTTTAAAAAGATATTGAAAATCCAGATGAAAATTTGTATTAATCTCTTTTTTGCCTATTACGTACAGTTTATTAATACATCGGCAAACGAATACCGAAGCAAGATCGAGGAAAGGGTAAATTCTAAAATCATAAAACCAAAATCACGGCAATTCACAGCAACACGAATTGAGATAGTATGACAAAGGCATAACAAATAAACAAAAATAAACATTAATTGTTTCCCTGCTACAGGTTCAATTTGCTCATAAAGGTGCTAAAAAGTGAAAAAGTTGAAAATTTATTCAAATTAATGTTGTCAATTTTGTAAATGGTTATACTCTTTAAACTGGTTCAAAATTTTAAAGCTTTCTCCCAAAACGAAGTAATTTAGTTTTTATTATACTAAGCCTTATACATTAAGAGTTTTTTATTCCTAGTAGACACAGAATTTAAATAAACACGATGTAAATTAGGGAAGATACATCAGAGACGCATTGAGATTTTATAGTGACGCCAGACATATATAAATGTGTATTGCATAATATTTAAGGATGTGGTCATAATTGAAAGTGTCGGGATTGTATTGATACATATTTGATTTGAATTAATGAGTTTACTAATGCCAACTGCATATGTTTTATTGCGTGCAGCCAAAATTGTATTTATTAAATGTCATAATTATTACATTACGCTGGTCTTTAGAACCGTATCCTGTTGCGTAATTGCTACATTTTAAGCCTTTAGACATGACAAGTACAGAAACTGAAATTTCCTGTAATGCATTACACCATAAAAAATTAAACATTTATTTTCGCTCAGATGTAAATTTCGCATCACTATCTACGACTTTTCAATCACGATTGCTGTTAAAGTGCTACTAGGCACTACTGCAATGGCATTGAAGTTACATATAAAGCAATAAAACCGGTTTAATTAAGACACTAGTGCTTTTGTCGGGCAAAGGATGACAGTGATTGTAAGAGCACTTTGCCAGTTTAATTAATGTTTGTTGACAGTCCCGCACCCATGACAAATGTGGTTTTCTCACCGTTAATTGAAGATCTTATGGTGGCTTTGAGTTGTTATTACTCCCCTTTGGGTCGTTGTTTCTTTGACACATTCCCCGTTTCCCTTCTTTTTTTGTATGGATGTAGCGTTGCTCGACAATTAGCAAAGAATTCCGCTCCAACAGGAGCTAGGGGCCTTGAACTTACTTTGAGCAAAGCTCATTGTTGAAGGCCTCATGGTGACTTCAAGATGAAGAACAACAATAAAAGCGTTGTTCTTTTCCTTGTTTTTACCATGTATTTGTAGAGACTTTGTCTCATGTGCATTTAATCCACATCCTCTCATTCACCATTTAATCCCCGGAGTCCACCTCCTCTGAAATGCTTGTAGTTTTCTGGTGAAGTTTGCTTGTAAATTGTGGCATGTGATTGTAGTTCCTGGCCATTGTAGTTGTTTGCTGTTTTCCTGTTTTTGTAATTGTATCAAGTAACAAGTCAGGACCATTGCGGTTGACAGATTTCCAGTGGCTTCGCCTCCTGCTTTGTCCTTTTGCCATTTGGATGCTGACTTTTGACAATTTTGTCCGATAATTTTGTTATCATCCTGACGCTCATTCAGATCAGTTAGACATTGAAAAGGGGAGAGTCGACAACCACTCTCCTTTAGAGTGAACCAAATAGAATTTTCTTCAATCTGTATGAAACCTACGAATTTTACAGCTTTTCATTTCAGAGAGATTATCTTATTAGAAAAAACATAGGAAAAAACAACAACAACAAAAAACTAAGACAAGTTTAAGTAAAAAATAACAAAAGATCACAAATTCTTGAGTTTCAGCCTTACAAAAGGGTTCAATAACAAAATTACCGAACAGAGTTGTCACTGAGAGCCGAAGTCCAAGAGACATAAATATAAATCAGGTGGACTCAACCGGAAAAGTTGTCGACCGTAATGGTCTTGACTTGCTACATGCATTTCAAAAAGAAGGGTTGGTTAAACCGGTTTTATGACAGGCCACACCTTCCCTTATATTACGGTAGTGTCCAGTAGCAATTCAACAGCAGCAATTGCTATAGACGAGTTTCCAATTGGTGAATTTTCCCGGAAAATTTTGACGTCACAATATAAATTGTCGGACGTCACAATGTAACGTGACGCAATTTACTCCGATTGACCCCAGGTCAATCGGGACAATTCATTCATAAAATGAAATTGGAAATTCGTCTATTGAAAGGTCGCAGTCAGTTAAAAGAAATGAACGTATTGTAATAATTGCTTTCCTTTTACTGATGCAGCCGATGACAAGATTTCTTAGGAACTAAATATATGTACTGAACATAAAATCTGATATAATTTGTCAAAGGCAAATATAAGGGTGTTGAGAGTTTTTTCCAGAAGAAGGTTTTTTGAGTTATTCTGAAACAACTTGTACAGATATTTTCAAATTTTTCATGTTAAACAAAATATCAACAACAAAAAGGTCATAAGATGCAACATGTTTCCAAATGAATATATTTTATCTGCACTGAAGAGACATAAGTTGTCAAAATGGCTCTGTGCAGAAACTTTTATTTCCAGTAACTACAACTGTGCTGTTTAGCCTAAATAAAAATCCCATAACCAATATACATAACTCAAGAAAAAAAATCTCAATAATTCAGTATCTTTCTATGGACTGACATTTGCACTACAATTTTTCCTAAGAAAAATAATTATGTAACATTCATTGCCTTTTTACCATATAAATCTATTACGGGGAGGTTTTAAATAATTTTATAGATTGCGCCAAATCAATTTGTATTCGTATTGATGCCATAAAAGTCAGTGCAACTTTACATTATTTCCAAACAAAAGTGAAACATGAGTATGTCCATATGAATAGTGATCATTGTATTTCCTATAATCTGAAATGGTCTGTCACTTTAACCTTTCATCTTATCGTAAAAACAATTAATTCGAAGATAAATATGTTATTGATCTCGATATTAAGAGCACTATAAAAAGTGTTCTATTGCCTATCTTTGAGCGTTTGTATAGCATTCTCATTCTAAATTTAACTTTATATTCGATTCAATTTGAAGTTAAAACAAGAGGAAAGCTGTCAATGTTACAGCAAACTGGGTTTTCTTTTACATGGACAGTATATCTTACACAATTGTTGACCCTGAATATTTGAAATGTACTTATAATTTTCATTAATTTTCAATGTTAAACCTTCCACCAAAGTACCCTATTTGAAAGTTCAGCAACTTGGATTTTAAGCAAAAAGGAAAATGAAAGTACTGTAAACACCTCTGATACAGGTGCATATGATCTTCATTATAAAAACATCCTGTCTTATTTAACTGTAGGAGATTTGATCTGGACAAATGGGACGCTCTATTTGTATATATTTGACCTAAAAATAACTAAGTTCAACAACTGATATTTTTGACATAAATTATCAAAAATCAAAATCAAAGTACCATGTACACCTTGAATAAACGAGATTGAGACTACATAAAACCAGCTTCTTACTTCTGCTCGAAAATGAAAAGTCTGTCAATTTCATTTAAAAATCATCAAAATGTCTGAAAACCATAACAGTTTTTCCAGTAATTCCTGAATTTCTTTATTTTTACTTGATTGTAATTGTAAGTTGCTTTTTTGCCTGATGTAGATCATGCTCAATTCATCGATAAGTTGTGTACGTATGCTTGCACTATAAAAATTAATGAGTGGAATTTGATAAGCATTTGAAAATTTATAAATCAGGCTAATTTTAAAACCAGGGATAATCTTTGAACACTTAGAAGGGGGAATACCATTTATGCGTAATTTCGTGCCATCATGGTAAGTTTATACATGTATATAAATCACCAACGGTTTGACCTATGACTTGATTTAAATTTCAATACAGTGTTTCACCTTGTGTCAACCAACAAGATACCCAAGTTTGATTTGAATCTGATTTAGACATTTAGAAACCACATTTTTCTCAATTTTCAATCTATTGTCGGTGACCGTGTCTCGACCTTTGGCATACCGTCAAAAAGTAATATGAGTCTTTCTTGTAGTTTGTAACAATATATCAAAGTTTCATATGAATTGGATGTAAACTTAATGAATTATTGCCTACAAACCAAATATTTTTAACATCTTTCAATCTATTTTTTTCATTGTTAAATTTCAATGCGTGTCCAATGTCCTTGACCTTTGACATACTTTACCAAAATCAATATGGGATTTCCCTCCAACATCTTACACTCAACAATATATCCTAGTTTCATTTGCATCTGATTTTATCTTTTTGAATTATCCGGATACCAAATTTTTCTGAAGATTTTAATCTATTTTTAACTCACCTGGCCAAAGGACATGTGAGCTTTTGCCATCACTTGGCGTCCGTCCGTTAACTCAAACTTCAAAGATCTTCTCCTCTGAAACTGCTGTACCAATACCAACCAAACTTTGCCTGCATCATTACCAGGGCATGCACTTTCAAGTTTGAGATTTTTAAGTTGGTAGACTGAACAACATGGCTGTTGTTACTAAAAATAGAACACAGGGGGTAATTACTGTTTTTTGCAAATAACTCGAAAACCGTTACAAATAACAAAAATATGACATTCGGTTGAAATGATCAGCATGATGAGATCTACCCAACCTGCAATTTTGACGAAAATCCGAATACCAGTCTTGGAGTTATTGTCCCTTTTCCATAAAATTTTCGATTTTTTTGTTACTCTTCGTCTCATATATTGAAAATTATAGAAGATAGAGGTGAAGTTTAAATTACAAAAATTGTTATCATAGTAAGATCTACTTTTCCCACATTTACGAAGAACATCTGAACTACCCATGTAGGAGTTATTGCCCTTTTTTCTTGGAATTTTCACGATTTTTATATGTTTTTACTTTTATTTCAAAAATGTTTTAAGATAGAAGTTAAGTTTGAATTGTAAAAGTGTTAAGCGTATCAAGGACTACAATTTCTACATATCCCCAGCAGGTTGGCATCTCATTCATGATGGTCGCCAGTGGGGAACATAGTTTAACATAGGACCATATAGGAAATGTATTCAAAGATCTTCTCCTCTGAAACTACTGAGCCAATTGAAACCACACTTGGTCACAATTGTCTTTGGGTGGTCCTCTCCAACGTTTGTGATTTTTATGGTAGTTCCTCATCCAAGATGGCCGCCAGTGGGGAACATAGTTTAACATAGCACCCTAAGGTAAATGCATTCAAAGATCTTCTCTGAAACTACTGAACAACTTGGAACCAAACTTATTCACAATTGTCCTTAGTTGTTCATCTTCGAAGTTTTTGATTTTAATGTTCGTACCTCATCCAAAATGGCCGCGAGCGGTGAACACAGTTTAACATAGGACCCTTAGGGAAATGCATTCAAAGATCTCCTCTGAAACTACCGAGCCAATTAGAACCAAACTTGGAAACGTGACACTATATTTCCTAGGTGGCCCCCTTCAAAGTTTGTAATTTTTATGTTGTACCTCATCCAATATGGCCGCCAGCGGAGAATACAGTTTAACATAGCGACCCTATGGGCAATGCACTTCAGAAACCACTAAGACAATTCTAACCAAACTTAATCGCAATTGTCCTTGGATAGTCCCCTTCAAATATGGCTGCCAGCGGAGAATATAGTTTAACATAGGGCCCTATGGGAAATGAATTCAAAGACCTTCTCCTCTAAATTACATAGCCAACTGGGATCACACTTAGTCACAATAGTCCTTTGGTTGTCCTCTTCAAAGTATTTGATTTTTATGTTCGTACCTCATCCAATATGGCCGCCAGCGGGGAACATAGTTTAATAAAGGACTCTATGGGAAATATATTCAAAGATCTTCTCCTCTGAAATCAATTGAACAGTTTTGATTAAATTTTAGTATAATAGTCCTTTGGTTGTCCCTTTCAAAATTTGTAGATTTTTATGTTCCTGCCACAACCAAGCTGAACTGAAGTGTAGTATGGGTAATAATCGATGGTCTTTTGGTGACATTGAATAAAAAACCAGTCACCAGGTGAGCGTCACAGGCTCATGTGAGCCTCTTGTTGATAAATGTGACCTTGAACTTTAACCTAAATCCAAAATCAGTAACAACACCCCTTCTGGTACCCATCATTGATTCTGATCTGATTCTGACTAACTTCGTTCCTCACTTACTTTTCCTTATATTTATATTAACTTTTTGAACTCGTATCATTTATTTTACTCATTTTGATTAAATTTGACTTTGACCTTTATTTAAAATCTATCGATTTTTTTTTTAATTTTGGAATAGTTACACTCCGTACTTCTTCCAAAAAGATATATAACAAGAAGGCTTCTCCCAAAACGAATTAACTTAGTTTTTTTATTATACTTAGACATATGCGACTAGCACTGAGAAGTTTTTTCAATTCCCAGTATACGCAGAATTTATTTAAACACGGTGTAAATTAAGATAGTGAAATAAGCGACGGAATTGAGATTTAATAGTGACGCGCCAGACATATGGATGAATATTGCGTAATATTTAAGGATATAGTCGTAATTGAATGTGTCGAGATTATATTGATACATATTTCATTTGAATTAATGAATAAATCTGTAGAATTTACATGCGCATAAACATTTTCAAAGTTGACTTATTCCAACTTTATACATTTTAATGCGAGCAGTCCAAGATTTTTTTGTTACCTGTCGTAATTATTCCATTTAATTTTTCACAGCGCCGGTTTCTGGTTTATCATTGATCCTGTACTAATTGTAGCATTTTTTGACGTTACTGCATTTAAACTACAGACGCTTAATTTTGTATAGAATTAAAACGGGACTTCCGAGTCGTGTTCAAACCGGAATCAATTTCTGATACTACACAAAAATAAATCAATTCAGTGAGAGGGAATTACAAATGAATGAACCTCGTTGAGCTAAGGATGGTTTATATCGAATCTGTTGTAGCGCTTCAGGTTATTTGTTTTTCGTTATTTAAGACCTAGTAAAAGATTTGTCATGTAGGAACAATTAAAAATATAAACTTCAATTTCATAAATATTTCGTGTTTTATGTGGTATATATTTATTTCAATAAGACAAGAATCCAGTCACTCCGTCCCACTGGCATCTGAGGCGATTGTTTCTGCCTTCAATTACACGAGAGTTCCTATCTCGAAAGTCCCGTATTCAAAATCACATGTACATTCGATTAAATTTCACGTTGAAAAGGGGACAGTAGAAAAGTCAGCAATCACATACATGTAGAGTCAATTTAATTAAATTTTGTTCACTTTCAAGTACATGTATGTATGATTCTTTTGGAATTTATCCTCGCTGTAGACCTGCTTTTCATTTCAAATAGAGTATCCTAGTAGTTGCAGTACTTGGTTAAGCATGAGATAAGAAAACTCTCAGAACGAGTTAAACACTCGTGTACATTGTCGTCCAAAATACGCGTAATGATGAAAAGAGATGTCTGTGAGATTAGAAATAATAGTAGACACTTGGAATCTAAAAATAATTTTTTATGTACTTAACATAAAACACGGATAAAAAGTTTCCAAAGCTAACAATGTACTAGTATACTCGGTGAAGGTGTTGAGAGTTCTCCCAGAAAAAAACCGTATCGGAGTTGTTCTGAAACAACATGTCATAGACTCCATTCAGGAAAAAGCCCTACTAAAAAAGTCAAAGAGAAAATGAATTAAAAATTAAAAAAAGCAGTTGAAAATAAATATGCTCTCTATATTTTTCAGTTATGGTGTACTTGTGCACGAGAGAATTTCTCATATGGATATACTATTGATACTTTCAAATTTTGGCAATTATTTTCGTAATTTTCGAAATGTAATCCAGACCACCTGTTTTGAGTGCCCACATCTCACTATTTTATATCGCCAAGTTTTCTTACATTCGACTTGATGAATGCCCTGTGTTTGTCTATATGTTGTAGTTGTCCACTAGCTTAAGACACTAGTGATTTTGTCGGGCAAAGGATGACAGTGATTGTAAGAGCACTTTGCCAGTTTAATTGATGTTTGTTGACAATCCCGAACCCATGACCAAGAACGACATGGATGTAGCGTTACTCGACAGTTAGCAAGGATTCAGCTTAAACCGGTGCTTGGGGCCGTCTTGAACTTACTATGACGTATGAGCAAAGCTCATTGTTGAAGGCCTCATGGTGACTTCAAGATGAAGAACAACAATAAAAGCGTTGTTCCTTTGCTTGTTTTTTTACCATGTATTTGTAGAGACTTTGTCTCATGTGCATTTACTCCATATCCTTTTATTCACCATGAATTAAAATTGAAAGCTGTGGAAAATAGAACTAAAAATGTTTGGTTGTTTTTTAAGATTTTTACAAGAACAAGTACACATTCACTTAAGAAAATAAAAAACTAAAGTGTACTTAATTTATTTTTTTCGCGATTTAAAATAGAAAGATCATAGAACAATCGTTACCATTTAACCATATACAACAACATATACGATTGTAAAAACACTTTGCCAGTTAATTTTATGTTTGTTGACAACCCTGCATTCATGGATAATGAAGAGCTTGGATGTAGCTTTGCTCGATAATTAGCAATGAATTCAGCACAAACCGGTGATAGGGCCGTCTTGAACTTACCACGAGAAAAGCCCAATCTTGAAGGCCTCATAGTAACTTCAAGATGAAGAACAACAATCAAAGCGTTGTTCCATTGCTTTGTTTTACGATGTTTTTATAGAGACTTTGTCTCTTGTACATTTACTCCATATCCCTTCATTACTATCTTAGAAGAAGTTTTGTTGAATATTTTGTATTGTGCCAAGTCAGTTCATGGTTTAATTGTGCTCAGTAAGTCTTTTCAACATTCATTCTTAATAAAAGTGAAACACGTGTATGTTTCTGTGAATGTTCATATGCATATGTGCATTGTTTTTCTTATAAACTGGAATGGTATGTCACTCTAACTTTTCATCATATTGTCAGATAATTGATTCTAAGATTAATATATTCTTATTCTCAAAATCAAATGTACGAAAACATTCTACTACCGGTTGGCCAACTTTTGCATTGCATGTTAATTCTTTATACCTTATTATGTTTGACTATATCTTGAAGTAAAGAAAAAAAAAACCAAAATGTATCGAAAATTCTAAATGTCTTATTGTTTATTTACTTGGGAAACTGTGTTTGAGCCTATATAAAAACGGCTGCAATCTTTTCAGGGAAAAATCTGTTAGTCAGATCCTTTTAACAATTAAAATTTCTAAATATTAAAATTTCTAAATATAAAATGTAAAAGAGAAGATAACTTGAAATATCTCCAATGGCTGAAATTTACAGTCACATGCCACAATCTGCCAGGGAACTACAATGGAAAAACACAAACAAGACAATAGACAAACGATAGGAACTCGGGACAGCCGGACTTGGTACTGACATTTTCAAAAGCAAGCGGCAGGGTTAAACCGATTTATGGGTAACCAAACCTTCCCTTTATCTGTCCCGTTGCACTATAGTATCATAAACACACGAAATAAACCCAGTACAGGTAGATTACTACTTCCATGAACACACACATTTAGTAATCCTAGAAATTTTTCACAAACCATCATTTAAATATGAAGGAAATATACCAAAAGTTCATCATTGTGGTACTTCATTGTACTTTACCAACATGGTTGATAAGATGGTTGACATGATCAGATGTGGTCATGGACGCCTTCGGCTAATGCAAAAATTCCATCCATTTGCTGTATTTTCATTCCATAGAAGTTATTAATATATTTAAAACCGGTTTCATCCTTTCAATTGAAATGCCTATTCTTATTAAGTCAGGACCATTGTGATAGACTATTTTCGGCTTGCATCCACTTGCTTTTTTTGCCTCGTGGATTTCGACTCTTGACAATTCGTTTTGGTATTTTTCTTTATTATCCCCATTTATCTCCAGTCAGCAGTTTAAGTTGTCATACGTGTTGTCATAAAAAAACAAAAGCTATGGAATTACATCATGCAATAATGTGTAAGTTTTTATACATGAATTGTCTCGTTAAAATTTGTGGAATAATACTCTCAAAATTCATTACATCAAGGAAGGTCAAAGTGTTTCTATCGAAAAAATTAATAGAACGATTTTCTGATTTTTACTTTTACCTAGCCATTGATGGCAAAGGTAATTCATCCATATTTTTGTTTTTACGGGACCAAGGTTTTTAAGGACAGAGCTATGCATGAGGGAGATACTCCTTAGTTTTAAATAAAATTTGGTAAAATGTTGATACTGCAAATTTAAATAAAATCGGTTTTCGGGTCAGCACCGAAGTACTGACTACTGGGTTGGTGAATACCCTCGGGGACTAACAGTCCACCAGCAGAGGCATCGGCCCAGTGGTAATAAATAACAAAATACCGAAGTTACTGTTAATTTATTTTCTGCATATGCGCATTTCGAAAACTTATGTCTCATCAGTGCAGATAAAACCAAATCATTTGGAGGTACATTAACCAAAACGTGTAAAATCTGATGCAGAACAAATAACAAAAAGGGGCTAAACAGAAAAGCCAAAATTCAGCTAAGGACAGAGCTATGCACGAGGGAGATACTCCTTAGTTTTAAACAAAATTTGGTAAAATTTTGATACTGCAAATTTAAATAAAATCGGTTTTCGGGTCAGCACCAAAGTACTGACTACTGGGTTGGTGAATACCCTCGTGGACTAACAGTCCACCTGCAGAGGCATCGGCCCAGTGGTAATAAATATCGAAATACCGAAGTTACTGTTAATAAAGCATTATGTGCATTTCGACTACGTATGTCTCTTCGATGTACATCAAATCAAGACATTTTGAAATCCATAATCAGAAATATGTGTTAAACCTGATAGAGAACAATTACCTATATAATCTAACAAGAAAAGCTAAAATCAGCTAAGGACAGAGCTACACAGTAGTGAGACATTCCTTAGTTATTGTATATTTAGCTGTAATCAACTTAACTGATTACTTGATTGTTGTGAAATCGCCCTGTAATTTGTTTTTATTTGGTGCTTGTGTCTAATGTTTTTTGTCTTAAGCGAAACTGAGGACTATATGACCCTGGTCCCTTTTGTTGATATCTGGTTTTGATGGCTGCTTGTTACATTCGCGTCGCTCATCGACCAGGTTGTCGCATTGCCAACAATATAGTGAGTGTGCAAACTAGAAGATTTACAATTTTAAAGAAACATATTATTGTTTTGTTACAAGCGCTAGGCATTAGACCACCAATTCAACCAGTTAGAACTTGGAACAGATTGCGAAAATTAACCTTTTGAATATAAAGATAAACTTTGGACTTTGCATTCTTGCATCTTTACAACTGTTCGAGGGAATTTGATGAATGGTACACCCATTTGAACTTGATCTATAAGGATTATTTTCAGACCAATGTCAATTGATTACGTATTATTTTTATCACATAAAGAAAGGGAATTCCCAAAGAAGATTTGTGAACAATGTTGTGACGTCGTGGTACATATTTATAGTTGATTTTCCCCGACTCAACGGCACACATCTCTTGGAATGTTTTCAATGTATAATGAAAATTTGATATAATGGAGAGCGGATATATGCCTTTCACGACATATATTGTCTTGGGAAGGTTTAACCAAAGTTAAATTGTCAAAGGAGTTTTGAAATTCCAAATTTTAATTGAAAAATGTAAAAAAAAATGAATTGGTGGTTTCACACCTGTTCAGCCGAATTCTCCATTTTACGCAAACCTATTTGATACTGAAAATGTGCAATGACATATAGGGCCCGTAATTCTTGATAAATTTTGCAATAACAAGGTTCATAAATTCTTATCGAAGGTTGAGTTTTTCACAAAAACATATGACAATTTAAACAAGGTCAAACTCCTTAAACGTCATGTTTTGGCGGGAAACGATTTAAAATTTAATCGCGAATTCTAGGCGTCACATAACGGGACTTACAGACCTTCTTGTTTCATCTAATGGACAGTATAAAAATGACAGGAAAAGGGAGGGTTTTGATATACATAAACCGGTTTAACCCTACCACCAGCTTTTGCTAGTGCCGGTACCAAGTCTGGCTATCCTAATGTTGTCTACATTTGTCTTTGTCTTGTTTTTGATGCATTTTTCTTGTAGCTTTTTGGATGTGATTGTAATTTTCGACCACTGTATGTGTTTCATGTTATCTTCTTGACATTATTTTTAACAAATGGCTTAACTATTTCAGAGCACGAATTCTCTATTTTCGTAAGCCGGGACCATGCATTAATTTAGCTTATTTTGTAGCAGTTATCTCCCTTCTCGGACGTTGTCACTAGAAAGGCAAAACGGAGGGAAATCTGCATTTTCGCCAATATTTTTAGACATATGCGGAATACCTGACCCAAATGATGAAACGAAATTTTCATAGGTTGAAAAAAGTACTCAGAAAAATAAAACTAGAGATTATTTTGAACCCTTGATGAATTTCGAATAAATATATCTTTCGTTTGACTGACAAGTTTATTTCATACAAGTTATGTGATTTCATGTTTATGTCCGTATATTTAATCTTTCAGTTTCATTTTTCACAAATGACTCAGTCCTGTTGCTAACTGAATTTTACTGTTGTTACTATTGTTGTTTGATTATGACATTGGCTAGGGGGAAGGTTTGGACCCAATAAAACTAGTTTAACCCCGCCGCAGCAGGTTTGCAGCTGTCCTAAGTCAGGAAATTTATTAAGCCTTTGTGTGTTTTGTCTGTTTTCTACTTAGTTAACTGTATAGAAAAAGAAGGGAAACGGGGAATGTGTCAAAGAGACAACGACCCAAAGGGGAGTTACAACAACTCAAAGCCACCATAAGATCTTCAATGAACGGCGAGGAAACCCGCACTTTATGTCTATAGGAGTCTTGGGTTGTTTTTATTTCGCTGAAATTGATTACTTTTTATTTAGGGGCCGACTCTTTAAGATACAGAAAAATCAGATAATTTAGCACTGCATCATCACACTTGTGACCGCACAAATTTATATACGGCGATGTTCAAGATTTTCTGATTAACGAAACTCAAAGACATTCCCCTACGGCGGTTCAATTATTTCCAAACATGATCTTTTGACACTGTGCTAATAATTTACTTGAACGAAGTTCTATTTTCATCTAATATGTATTGATTTTATTCTCTAATTTTCACTTATTACAAACTTCGAATAATCAGCGCCATGTGAAGTAACGTGAAAAAATCATATCTGCACATATAACAGATTAAACCTCGCATAACTCTTGAATAGTCCTTGGCAAATTTTGAAATACTTTTGTAAATAATAAAAAAGATGTAATAATTCTTATATGTGAATATTGCCTGATACATGAGTACTGATATCTACCCTTTCCAATTATAAGTTAAGAGTAGTTATAGAGTCAAGATAGCAGTAAATACCTCCAATGGCCTAAAAACTACAATCACATGCCACATTTCACAGGGGAACTGCACAAGAAAAAGAACGCATAACAGACTAAATACAAACGTTAATAACTACAGGAACTCGGGATAGCCGGACTGGGTACCGGCACTAGAAAAGCTAGCGGTGGGGTTAAACCGGTTTATGGGTACCCAAATTTCCACTTTCTCAATCAATATTATAGTATAATAAACATACGAATAAAACCCAATACAGGTACACTACTAACTCTATGACCACTATCTTGTAACCATGTAATAAAATACCTATGTCTGAAAACATAACACGGAAATAAAAAGACGACATTAAATACTAAGGCACTCCTAGTGTGAACTCCCATTAAGACCGGGAGTGACATCAGGTGCTCCGGAAGGGTAAGCATGTCCTGCCCCGCTAGCAGTGATAATTAAAAATATCTCACAACTGTGTCACTTTAAAATATGTAAGGTTGGACCACCCACCATTATAACAATCAGGGTGATTCATTCAACTTGAATGTATATACATGTAAAATTGATGTATAAGCTGCTTAAAACATCAATGAAATAAAAACAATCTCAGTATATACAATGTATGAAGATCCTCTCGCCGTAAAAACTCTGACAAACCTACAGATAAAGCTTCTAACAACATACTGTTTTGTGTGCAAGAAGCAATGTGTTAACGGCCTTGTTAAGGAGATGTTTATTGACGGTTTACTTTAGGGGTCCCTGTCCTATAAGGCTAATCTGTTCACTATTCTAAAACTTACCATGGAACACAAACCCTTAACCTTACCCATAACCATACCTTAACCGTTACCTAATCCAGCCCAGGAAAACACAAGAAAATCACAACCCTAAAGTAGTCGGAACTCTAAAATAAACTAAGGCCAGTGGGACAGCTCATCAGCTCATTTCGAACTATAATATCGAGTGAAATGATTATTTAAAATAATTTTGTATAGGCATCCCTTTGCATCAAAGTTAATTTTACTGGATATTCTAAAGCTTCATAAAAGTTCATAGAGAGATTCAGGGATCGTCAAGATGCACCACGTAATCTTTCTAACCTTTAAAAGTAACTGATGAAGCCTTATCTGCGAGTGGCGTGAATCAGATTTAGCTTGTAAAAGTTCCAAAGATCTCCCTGATCAGCTATTCTCAATCAGTCTCACATGTTGCAATAGCATTCAAACATTTTTTATATTCGACTCTTTATATAACTTTGACACAAATAAACCGAAAACAGTTAATTCTGATGTAATATATCAATATTCATGAATTAAAAACCGAGACAGCAGATGAATCTTTTTACAAGAAGAAAATGACAAAGTGAAACACCACAGAAGAAACACACTGAAGCGCAATCACGTCATCAAGATGCAAATATTTTTGATCGTCAATATTTAAGTCGAGTTTTCTCAAGGAAAACCACAAAAAAGAATAAAAAAAACATTTACCATAGTCCTTTCATTGAACTTCTCTTATTAATGATATTTTGTATCAGATCTATCTTTTGCAACGTCTCCGGAATTGGATTTATATAACTCACGCATCCTTTGTTTTTTCTGTATTCTACTGCTGCTGTTTCTAAAAAAAATGCTATGTTTATATCTTGATAAATTACCGATGACGTTCACCTTTGCGAAGGCTTCGAGATCAAGCTTGTACACGTGACCTGAAAAATACACAATAAATAGCCTTAGTTATGGGTTTTCTCCAATAGATAATTATATCTATGCCCCTTAATAATTGTTGGAGATGCTATAATTATGCTTTCGTGAAACGTGACGAAACATTATAAATTACTAGAACAAATGGCATAGTTAAAGCAAATGTTTTTTTAATAATTATTATAATTTTCTATTTCATGTTTAAAAATATCTTCTCCTACAGTAAATAACTAATGTAATTGGACCTAAAATGATGGCGATATGTTTCATACGAGTAACAAATTACCGAAGTTTCTTTGAATCTAGTTTCTGTTTTTTAGTTATGTCTCTTCACTGCAGATAAAATATAAAAGTTTGGAAGACAATAAAGTTCAAGATGTTTATAAGTTGATATAGAAAAAATTACTAAATATAATCTAAAAAGAGGGCAAAAATAAGCTAAGTAGAGAGCTTTGCATGAGATACTCCTTAGTATTCAACAAAATTAACCCCCCAAAAAAATAATATTTAATATATTAATCTTAAGTGTATGCTTTTCGTGAGGAAATATTTTGAAGTTTAGAGCCGCGTAGATATGTTCAAATCAGTCAATTTTTAACGTGTTTTTTATTACTTGAACACCAGTATCAATTTTAATTATCAGCTTTTCACAAGATTCATTCTTCAACAACAATATGCAAGATGACCAATTTACTGGGTTTTATTCAGTGCTTATATCTTTTATCATTCATTCATGGCAACTGTCACTTTTTTAAGATTTAACAAACTGTTCATATGGTAAACAGCCATATGAATTCTGCTAAGTTTCATCTTATTGCGAACACCTATTTTTTTCCATTGCATTGAAGTCCATTTTAATGAATCAGATGCACCTATTTCAATAGTTTTCATTTTCCTGTGAAATTTGGTCAAAATGAAATAGTCTTGGGGAAAAAGTGTGAACAAAAATCCTGACCGAACGCAATATAAGATTAATACAAAGATCTCGTTCATTGTCATATTTAATTCACAAGATATAGCTAAGTTTTAAAATTTGAATTGCGAGGCTTGCCGAGCATTTTAAAATTTATAAATTTAACTGGTGAGAGTGGATAAAACTTGGTAATGAGCGGGATGGAGTGGTGTAATCTTTTTCTCATATGATAAACACAGAGAATTGTTATCCGAAAAGATCTGGCGGGAAATAGCAAGGGACTTTATTCAACGTATGTTGAATATGAAAATTTATCTAACTGGTCAGAACTGGTGTAAACTTCACATGTCATCAGATAATTGAGCAAAATCTATAAGTCCTCCATATCTCGTTCGTGGACTTGACAAGGACAAGAGTCTATAGAAGGATGAGAAGTTCTGTCTTTATGTCTTCCATTTCCAAAAATTCCGACTACGTCACGATCATTCCTTTAACAAAACCCAATGGCTTATTCGTAATAATAACTTCAAAACTGTCCCTTGCATTGATTTGATTTTTGATTGATGTCCCGTTTATATATTTGCTGCCTCCATTATACAAACCGAATACAGTGTGATTTGTGACTTTTGGACACATGAAGCATAATTTTTGTTATCATTTTATCAGTAGTTTCCATAACTAGAAGTATACGTCCAGACATTCTGTGGTTTACAGTACTGATTGATATGTTATAAGACAGATGAGAATTGAAATGTCAGTCAAGGTGTCAACAAATGTAACACCAGAGAAATTAAAGGCCAAATTGTTTTCGTCTTATATATATTTACACGCACACATTTAACTTAGCCTAAAACAAATACGATGTCGGCAACAGAAACCTGAATTGTGCTAATTTAATGAACATTTGTCAGCCTTTGATACTTAAAAAGTTTGAAAATGTAATTAATTCAGCTAATTTATTGAAAAATTCTGTGCTTCTGTTTCTATATTCTTTATCTTTAAAATAAGTAATGAAGGATATGAAGTAAATGTACATGAGACTAGGTCTGTATAAATACATGATTAAACAAAGCAATAGAACAAAGTTTTTATTATTGTTCTTCGTCTTGAAGTCACCATGAGGCTTTCAATAATGAGCTTTGTTATTCTGCTGTTCTTTTTTATTACTTTGTATTGCCCCGTTGGGAACATTATATTACTAGATAAATTTTGACAATCGCTAGCCATTCTAACATGATGGTAATTACCTTACTTGTTTTTTGTGTAATCATTTTAGTGCTAATATAACACTAAAACGTCATTAACTAAGAATCCTACATTGGACTTGATAGGAAAATCTTATTAAATCAAGAAAGCGAAGCAGATTCGTGTTTGCCTCTGACTGATTTATCAAATAGGACTTATTAGAGTTTAAAGGGCTTTCAACCTTTCGCCACGTGCATTACACTATGCAGATGTCTGTGTTACTGCATTTTAACTCCTATCAATGTAGAAAAGATAACAGGAAACACCTACAGTTGCCGAAAACCACAATCACATGTCACAATACACCAGTGAACCGCACAAGAAAAACAATAAAATGACAAAAGACAAAAATGGACAACGATAGGAACTCGGGATAGCCGGACTTGGTACCGG
>MJUU01044835.1:82884-108742 GCA_002080025.1 Modiolus philippinarum
CCCCCCCCCCCCCCCCCCCCTTGTCTAACGTACCAATAAAACCCAATACAGTTAGTCTACTAACTTCAAGACCACATTCTTGAGAAAGAAAGAATAAGACAAAATGTAATTTAGAAAGATGGGTCGGGAAGTACTCGCCGCTAAACTACTGGCTACATGTAGCTTAAGGAGTCTAGTCTGCAAAACACTGTCGCACTACGGAATAAAAATCAAACTCAAAATTCCCTAAGGGTTTGGCAAAGAATCATCAAAGATTTCAGTAGACATCGGCAGTATCAATGTGAGGCGAGTGTACCTTTAATATCTTCAAGTCATTGAATAACAAAGCCAATTTAACGAAATCATGAAGAATATCCTATCAATATCCCTTATTACGTAAAGAATGTAAGTTACGTCCCAGTTTTTCTTGATTTTTTTTATCAGTTTTTGACATTTTAACAACATTTCCATAAAAACCAGGATGAGAAATGTCCTTAGAAAAAAGCTGTTTTGCATCATATTTCGAAACTTCTATAAAACTGCTGAAATATGTTTATCAATTTATATAATCTGTAACCTTGTGGTAAAAGTTTGGATGTGATAGTAAGGTTACGTTAATTTAAGTCGTCAAGAGTAGAACAGACGCGTGCGAATCGTACTAGTTGAGATATATACACCCCGTATGATGGAGCTACAGGAACGCAGCCACCAAGAAAAGAGAAATTAATAATGACCTGTTGATAAACGATGTTACCAAAACAAACCAAAATATTGTCCAGCAAATAAATCAGTGCCTTAATCATGTCATCGCAATCCAGGAACTTTCATTTTTGTAAGTGATATTAGAGAAGAATCCTTGCTTTTTATTACAACAAATGAACTATAGACCAGAAAATTTGAAAGACCATTTAATAAGCTGTCCCAATTTTGATTTGATAAATTTATGTGGAAAGGTTGTAAAAAGTGCAGAAATATCATAACTGTCAATAGACGAAGCTGGTCTTTTTATATATTTTAATGTATCTAAAACTTTAATGGAATTTTTTATACTCCAATAATATTTTACACCAGAGTTTTTTCACGGTATTTGATAACTCACTCTTTAAAACGGGTGAATGCAATGAATAAATGGATGGATAAATTAAATAAAATAAATTCACAGTAACTTCGGTATTTAGTTATAAGTGATATAACAGTTACTTGATGCCGAAATCAAACCCGAATTGCTCCAAGTTCCCCCTAAAGATAGCACCTTGCCTACTATGTAGGGATTTTTGCGAGGCTTAGGAACCCAGTACATAGTAGGTAAGGTAGGTAAGGTGTTATCTACAGGTGAAACTTGGAGCAATTCTGTATCTTTGTGATGATGTTTGGTTAATGATTTTTCGTCAAAATAGGTACGTTTGAAAGTGTAAGACTTTGCCAATTCATTTTGTTGAACATCGATATAGTATTTCTTTCAAGTAATAGAAACGCTGTTAGAGGTTTTGTCAACTTGTACAAACACATATTTATTACTAAGATCTCTTAAATTTAACTTTATTCTGTTTACAGATAGCTTAGGCGGTGACTCTTTATACTTATCTCTATAAAAATCATTCCATTGGTGATTTTGGTATCCAATGCCGATATTTTCTTTTTGTTTTTTTGTTTGTTTGTTTTTTTTTTGTTTTTTGTTTTTTTTTATTATGGCTTTCTATATTATTTCATTCTAAAATTAATGACGAGAAGTAATTCCTTGAAACTTGTAAACAGCATAAAAGAATTCATGCAACTTGGGTATATTTATATTTTCAAACCACTGGGTTCATGCCAATGCTGTTGGACAAGTGGGTTCCGAGGATTTCACCAGCCCAGTGGTCAGACTTGTCTGACAAAAAAATGTTACCTTCCGTTTTAAAGATATCGATTGTTTTTATCAAAATTCTTACTACTTAAAAATTCTGATTTAATCCCTGTTTTGCACTTGATGGATGTCCATAGTACTAGATTTAGATTTTTTTCGATTTTGTTGGTAATGAATACTTCTTTCTCACCTATTTTTGGATAATTGCTTTCATATTATTTGATTCTGACGCTTGTGATAAGAAAATACTCATTGAAACACATGTACAGCAAAACAAAAAGTACTTTTTTATTATGCAAGATTTGTATCTTTGTATTTTTCTATTGCACTCTTTGATAGTATTATTAATTGTTCTTTTTCATTAATTGGTTTTGGAAAGCCCTGTTACTTGTTTGTTCATTTGTTTTGCTTAACTGTGAAAAAGGATGATGTATGTAGTATTCTTACTCTTTGTCATATTGTGTTCAAAATGGGTCCTAATTACCATTTTGCCTAAACTTGGGGTGTTCAAAATTTATATTCTCTTCACTTCTGTAGCTTATTTTAGCATTTTTGATTTGGATTGTATTACTCATACTTCAATGCTGCTTTATTTGCTCACCTTAACACAAAATTCTACAAACACTGACTCTTAAACAGCGGGAAGATGGAGATCATTTTCAAGTTCATCATCAATTTCCGGTACAAATAACTAAATACCGAAGTTACTGTAAATGGTGTTTCTGCATATGCGCATTTCGACAATTTGTGTCTCTTCAGTGCAGATAAAATCAAAACAGTTGGCAGTCCATAAATATATAGATTACACCACAAGATCCCGTCCATTACAATGTTTTATCCACTAGAGATAGTTAAATTTTAAAATTGCCAAGCATTATAAAATTTTTAAATTTAACTATCGAGAGTGGATGAAATATGGTAATAATCAGGATAACGTCGTGTAATAACACCGACAATTGTATTCCGAATAGATTTGGCGGGAAATAGCACGGGGCTTTATTAAACATTTGTTGAATAAAGAAAATTTATCTAACGGGTCAAAACCGGTTTAAACTTGACATATCATTAGAGAAACCGAGATACGTGTGAAAACAAACAGATAACAAACAACCAATAAAATCTAAATATAAAAACCAAAATCAGCTAAGGACAGAGCTATGCAAGTGGGAGATGCTCATTAGTTTTCAACATTGCAATTTTCAAAATAAAATCGGTTTTCGGGCCAGCACCGAAGTACTAGCTACTGGGTTGGTGAATACAGTTTTTATCAAAATTCTTACCCCTTGAAAATTCTAATACTTCAATCCCTTGGTAAATAATAAAAATTTTCATACCTAATAAAGCATGTGAGTTTTTGGTCTAAAATTTTTGGTTTTTGAAATTGGTTGGCAGAAAAATATGTCGTCTTCAACTTCAATAATAGTACACTCTTAATTTGGCTTTTTTAATTTAGATCTTATTTGAAATTTGTTCTCCATAAGTTTTCATACATACTCCGGTTTATGAATTTCCAAATGGTTTGATTGATCTGCACTGAAGAGATATAAGTTGTCGAAACGGCGATATGCAGTATTTTGTTATTACCACTGGATCGATGTCACTGCTGGTGGACTGTTAGTCCCAGAGGGTATTCACCAACCAAGTAGCCAGTAATCTGCATCTGCATTCGTTTGTCACTGTATTAATGGTAATATATTGATATATTGTATTTATGCCGTGTAGTGTTGTTATATAAAACACTTTCATATTCTGCTGCACCTTATGTAGTTGCGAAGCTTTTTAATAACGGAAATGAACTGGCTTTAAGCAGTCGTTCTGTTTTCTGAAGGATAATATGAATAATATCCGTCGATAAGTGAAAATAATTGTTGTATTGTATATGTCGCATGTTTGTGTTAAAACAAAAATGTTCCTCTAATTACTATAGACTGTAACACCCCTTTAGCAGTAATCGCGTATCACGACTGTAGATTTCCGTTAGGCACCTTATGGCCTGAACTTTCAGGAAAAAGATCTTCTATAAATAGTACAATTTCATCTTGCTGAAGCAAAATGTGTTTTAACTGGCTGGTAAAGAGACAAAAAATTTAAGCAAATAATTAAAGATTCGTCATCTTCTCTTTAACACACAATGTTGGCAGAGTAGTTTGCCCGGATAAAGCCTAAGACAAAGAAGTGTAAAAAGTTGCAGAGCTTATATAAAAGGGTTAAAACGAAACAATACACAAAAAAGGTATCAATCGGCAAAGGCAGCCTCTTACCATGAATAGACTTAGTAATACAGTAAAAGAATGTATTTATTGACATTAAAAACAAGAATTATTGGATTAAATCTAGAAATTACATGTTATAAAGGGGAAAGTATCATACCATATCAATCAATACGGAATTACTTTTTAGAAAGACGTATGCATAGAAAAACATAATTCACGACATTGAGTGATTGATATGTATGACATTAGAAGTGTTTTTGAAGATCAAATTGTTAGAAAATATGCAATACTACTACTATTGACTTCCGACAGTATTCATCTAAATTCATATAGGAACAAATGATTTGAATCGACCTCACAAACCATGCAGTATTGAATCAAAGAAAAACTGCTATTTTACTCATTTTAAAAACCTAAGGCAATGTTGTATTTTATAGTATATAAATAAATTTTAAAAATGTCCTGAATGGCCATTTCGACAATATTATTTACGTTAATGCAGATGTGCAGGATTAATACAGTAAAAGAATGTATTTATTGACATCAAAAACATGAATTATTGAATTGAAAACTATACATTACATATTACATATTAAAAAGGGGCAAGAATAATACCGTATCAATCAAAAAGGAATGACTTTTAGAAAGACGTATGCATAGAAAAACATAATTCACGACATTGAGTGATTGATATGTATGACATTAGAAGTGTTTTTGAAGATCAAATTGTTAGAAAATACCGTATAGCGGATATTTTTTTGCGGGATTTTAATTTTCGCGTATTTTCACGGATGGACTCGAATCGCGAAAACAAATTCCGCGAATATTTTGTGTATTCTTAGGACATGCATAGGATCTTTGATAATCTGCGAAAATTCAAAACGCTAAAATTTTTGGCATACCTTTTCCACTTAAATCCGGGAAATTTTTGACCTGTGAAAATAACCCGCTATACGGTATGCAATACTACTACTATTGACTTCCGACAGTATTCATCTAAATTCATATAGGAACAAATGATTTGAATCGTCCTCACAAACCATGCAGTATTGAATTAAAGGAAAACTGTTATTTTACTCATTTTAAAAACCCTAGGCAATGTTTTATTCTACAGTATAAATACAATATTATTTACGTTAGTGCAGATATGCAGGATTAATACAGTAAAAGTATGTATTTATTGACACCAAAAACATGAATTATTGGATTGAAATCTATGAATTACATATTACATGTTATAAAGGGGAGAGTATCATACCATATCAATCAAAATAGAATAACAAAATACCAAATTATAGGTAATTTATTTAAGTTACACGTATGCATAGAAAAACATAATTCGCGTTGCAAGTACTCTATTTTGACTCTAATGACGATATTTTTGTAATGAGTACATCTTTTTTGTGTTGTCTTAATTTAAGTGAAATCCATTGCGTTTTATTTTTATTTGAGAATTTTCCCCATTTCTCATTTTATGCATCTGCATTCGTTTTTCACTGTATTAATGGTTAAATATTGATATATTGTATTTATGCCGTGAAGTGTTGTTATATTAAACACTTTCATGTTCTGCTGCACCTTATGTAGTTGGGAAGCTTGTTAATAACGGAAATGAACTGGCTTTAAGCAGTCGTTCTGGGTATGAAAGATAATTTGAATAATATCCGTCGATAAGTAGAAATAATTGTTGCATTGTATACGTCGCATGTTTATGTTAAAACAAAATGTTCCTCTAATTACTATAGACTGTGGCATCCTTTTTGCAGTAATTGCGTATCACGATTGTGGAGTTCTCTTTGTCACCTTCTGGCCTGAAAATTTAGGAAAAAGATCTTCTACAAATAATACAATTTGATTTTGCTGACG
Source organism: Modiolus philippinarum (assembly GCA_002080025.1). Classification (NCBI taxonomy): domain Eukaryota; kingdom Metazoa; phylum Mollusca; class Bivalvia; order Mytilida; family Modiolidae; genus Modiolus; species Modiolus philippinarum. Next base: position 88,789 of record MJUU01044835.1, read on the forward strand.
CAAAATGTGTTTAACTTGCAAATAAAGAGAGAAATAGACAAGCAAATAATTAAAGACCAGTCATCTCCTCTGAAACACATAATGTTGGCAAATTAGTTTGCCCGGAGAAAATCTAAGACAAAGAAGTGTGAAAAGGTTGAAGAGCTTATGTATTAGAGTTAACACATAACATTACATTAACAAAGTATCACGCGCCAAAGCCAGCTTTTTAAATTGCATAGACTGGGTAATAAAAAATTAAGAACTGATGTAACACGTGTACAGCATAACGAAATTAACTTTTTATTATGCAACTTCTGTATTTTTGTATTCTGCAACCCTAAAATGGCATCATTTATACCAAATAAAATAGGACACTGCTTGTTTTTAACATGTATTTGTAGAGACTTTGCCTAATATGCATTAACATGTATTTGTAGAGAATTTGCCTCATATGCATTAACATGTATTTGTAGAGACTTTGCATCATATGCATTAACATGTATTTGTAAAGTCTTTGCTTCATACACATTAACATGTATTTGTAAAGACTTTGCTTCATATGCATTAACATGGATTTGTAAAGACTTTGCTTTATATGCCTTAGCATGTATTTGACAGACTTTGCTTCATATGCATTAACATGTATTTGTAAAGACTTTGCTTCATATGCATTAACATGTATTTGTAAAGACTTTGCCTCATATGCATTAACATGTATTTGTAAAGACTTTGCTCATATGCATGAACATGTATTTGTAAAGACTTTGCTTCATATGTATTAACATGTATTTGTAGAGACTTTGCCTCATATGCATTAACTTGTATTTGTAAAGACTTTGCTTTATATGCATTAACATGTATTTGTAAAGACTTTGCTTCATATGCATTAACATTTATTTGTAAAGAATTTGCCTCATATGCATTAACATGTATTTGTAAAGACTTTGCTTCATATGCATGCACACGTATTTGTAGAGACTTCGCCTCATATGCATTAACATGTATTTGTAAAGACTTTGCCTCATATGCATTAACATGTATTTGTAAAGACTTTGCTTCATATGCATTAACATGTATTTGTAGAGACTTTGCTTCATATGCATTAACATGTATTTGTATAGACTTTGCCTGATATGCATTAACATGTATTTGTAGATGCATTAACATGTATTTGTAGAGACTTTGCTCATATGCATTAACATGTATTTGTAGAGACTTTGCTCATATGCCTTAACATGTATTTGTAGAGACTTTGCTTCATATGCATTAACATGTATTTGTAAAGACTTTGCTTCATATGCATTTACTCATAATACTTGCATTGTTAACCTCATACTCCATATATTATAAAACGAACGAATTAAATCATTTTCTAAACATAATCAACTATTGAATAACATAATTCATGACATGGAGTGATTGATATGTATGATATAAGATCAAATTGTTAGAAAATATGCAATTCTACTACTATTGACTTCCGACATTATTCATATACGAAAATGTGATTTGAATCGACCCCGTACGAACTAGGCGGTACTGAATAAAAGTCAAACTGCTATTATACTCATTTAAAAATGAATTAAACATGCAGAAATGAAATTTACAGTATTTTGTCATTTACCGAATAAAAGGAAAACTGCTGTTTTACTCATTTTAAAATGAGAAAAGCATTCAGAAATTAAATTTATAGTAACTTCGGTATTTTGTTAATTACCGAACTGCTACCGGTATTTTACTCATTTTAAAATGAGTAAAGCATGGAGAAATCAAATTTACAGCAACTTCGGTATTTTGGTATTTACCGAATAAGAGGAAAACTGCTATTTTACTCATTTTAAAACGAGTAAAGCATTCAGAAATTAAATGTTATAGTAACTTCGGTATTTTGTTATTTAAAAATCCGTAGTAATGTTTTATTTTATAGTATAAAAATTAATTTTAAAACATTGTTGTATATGCTTATTTCGATAATATCATTAAAGTTAGTGCAGATAAGCATTATCTAAACATGCATTTATGGATGATTTAAAAAATATGAACTAATGTAAAACGTGTAAGGGATTATAAAATTAACTGTTTATTATGCAAATTCGGTATTTTAGTGTTTTGCAAAACTTTAAATGGCATCATTTACACCAAATTAAATAGGACATTTATGGTGACTTCGGGATGTTGTTCTTTTGCTTGTTTTTTTTTCACATGCATTTGTAGAGACTTTGCATCATTTGCATTCACTCAATGTCCTTGCCTTGACTGTAACTCTATACTCTTTTTGTTATAAAATTAACTAATTAAATTTGTTTCTAAACCCTAGAATAAAGTAATTCACGACATTGAGTGATTGATATGTTTGTCATAAGAGGTGTTTCTGAAGATCAAATTGTGAGAAAATATGCAATTCTATTACTATTGACTTTTGCCAGTATAGATTGAAATCAACTTTATACATAGTAGGCAGTATTGAATTAAAGGAAAACTGCTATTTTACTCTAAAAACCCTAGTTATGTAATGAGTCAGAAAATAAATTAACAATAACTTTGGTATTTTGTTATTTATAGTAAAAAATACATGAAAAAGTGAGTCTTGGATGTCTATTTCCAAAATTAAATTGGAAATGGACATCCGCGACTCACTTTTAATGTATTTTTTGCTATTAATAACAAAATACTGAAGTTATAATACTGAATCTAGAGTAGCTAGCTATTTTTCAAATTCTTACTAATTGTAAATTTGTAGTTATCCCCTTCTTGTTTTGTCGATAAATGACTTTAGTTTGTTCTTAAATTGGTAATTAATGATATTTGTACACGGTAAAATGTATTGGATTTTTGAATTACAGATTTCAAAAGTTAATAATTAAGACCAACCGAACTTTGGTCTTGTTGAATATTGTAGAAAATTGACGAAAATAACTTCAGCATGCATCTGTTTTAATGAAGCAGTTATGAAAGCGTAAATGTCATTATATTAAATGTGTTTGCAATAATTTCTTCCATTAACTAATTTGTAAGACAATTGATGTTGGTTAAAGCATAATTGGTCGCCTCAAAACGGAAGGAACATCACTATAAATGTTTGGTACTACGGTCCTAGATAGCAGTAAATGACTTTTAAATGTTTGTCAATGCTAATATCTAGTGTTTTCTGGCATGATTGCACCAATTTAAACAAGTACAGAATGTAAACTTGTCTTGGTAAAATAATGATTACGTTTCCAGCCTATATGATAAAATTACGACAAAAAACTTACCTACAAGTTTCAAGATAGAAATAACAAAAAGTCAAATGCCCAAACAACCACCCCCTCCTGTAAGGATAAAAAATACACTGTTACATATATGTGTTAACTCCTTGATGTTCTGGAATGGGGATAAAATTCAAAGGCTAAAAAGACAAAGTAGGCGCAGAACTAACGTACAATTGTCAACTCCAATGGTCCTGACACTTTGTGGGCATTTCAAATGAAATGGTGGGTTAAAACGGTCCATGGCGCGCCAAACCTTCCCTTTTAATGCAGTAGTGTTCGGTAACGCAACATTAATTGCTGATAAAATTTTGAAAATGATGAAAAGAAATGATTTTCCTAGTACTAAATGGAAAAAGAATTTTGAATTACAATTCGGACCGAAACTTCAAATTTTCCCACAAGGAATATATATCTGTTAATTAAAGAACTTTTTTATTGTTCAGAAGAGAGAAATTGTTATTGAAGCCGTTCTTTATAAGGCTGTAATGGAGATAACTCTGGCTTAATGAATTCTTCGACATTCCAGACATACAACACACCTTATTGCATCTTTTGTCTCCGATTCAACATGCCCAACTTCTTTACTCAACGCTAGGTGGAAATAAGAATTTATAGCATGATGCACCGTAAATATTCACTAATTTCAATAATTAGTGAATGTTGCTGTCGAATTGTACTTTCTGCGTGATTTAATCAGAAGAAGATAAAAGCTTGTTAAATTATAATTGCACATCTTGTTTACATTCATCGACTTATTTGAAGCAAAATATTGAGCTAATAAGACCGAATGAAAGAGAAAATGTTTTGCCCGTGGGAGTTTATCGTGACCCTATAAATTTGTAAAGTTTCGTTCACTATGTTGTGAAAATATTGAATGGTTCATCAGAAATTGTTGTAATTTCTGCTATTTTCCTTATTCGTGCATGTCTTCAATGGAAAAGGATTAAAACCTCCAAATTGATTGTAAACAGTACTAATGAATCGAATTTCTTCCCATTATCTAAAAATGCTTTTATGAATTAAAATAGAATTTACTGAAATTTGGAACAGAGATTAAATTTGTATTGTATCTGTTTTGAAACTGCATCAAATGGCTTTAAATATAATGGATTAATGAAACAAAATTGGTATTTCACGTTAAAACTATTACAGTGCAATCTAGACTCATATGGACTTAAGGTAGTTCGAACCTTATATCAGACAGAATCTTCTTTATTTAAAGATATTTTCTAGGTCTTAGTCCATTGTTTCAAAAAATGAAATAAAAATGATATGTAACCGATCATCTTTTTCTGTAACCAGGCTTTGAAAATCAGGCCAAATGCAGTATTTTTCAGCGATATTTACAAAGAATGTATAGGGAACTGTGAGAACATGCTTACTGTTTAGCTTTCATATGAAATAAATATCAAATAGATTTTTTTTTATTTTCTAATATTTCAAAGATATACACTTGAGCTGTATGTTGAGTTTAAACAATCTATATGTCACCGTTTGATTAAGAGAGATATTTTATATAATTTACGAAATAGACAATATTTACGGGAAAAGGGAGTTAATTCGCGGGAAAATGTATGTCAATCTGTTATGACGTCACAATGAAAAAGGCCAATTAAGGAATATTCCGGCTCGAAAATCAAGTCGATTCCGCTTTCGACTTGTGTTTCGCAGAGCGCCGTGTATTAGTGTCGATCTACCTTAACGCAAATTCTGAAGGCTAATACTGTATATGTAACAAAGGGGATAACAGGAAACATCTACAACAGCTCAAAATTACAGTCACATGCCACAACCCACTATGGAACCACACTGGAAAAACACAAACAAGACAAAGGACATACATAAACAACGTATGCTTATTTTCATTTACTATTCCACACATGAAACAGGTGTCGCAAGGATTGATTTTTGTTTTTTGGCATTCTCTTTTTTTCGTTATTTCAGTAACCTCGGTATTTTGTTATTCATTTATTCGTTTTATTTAGATCTTCAATACTAACACTTCAATACCAGTACAATGTCCTGGCTATGGTAATGTTTTTTCCATAATTCAGAAAGTAAATCTTACACATATAAAATTGGTAAAGGGTTTCATTGTCTAATCAAGATGTAAAAATGTATGTTCAAACTTTCAAATTTAATCGTTTTAGTATTATCATAATTTTATTCTGACCATTCTGTTTTAAGTTCCCACATCTGCCAAGTTTTCTTGCAACTCACACCATGAGTGCCTTGTTTTTGTTTATATGTTGTGCTTGTTAATATTGAGCAAATTTGTCGGGTAACGGATGACAGCAATTGTAAAAGCACTTTGCCAGTTAATTGTGAGTTGACAACCCCGCAGCCATGACGGGAGCCATACATGGATGTTGCGTTGCTCGACATTTCGCAATGAATCCCGCTCAAACCGGTGCTAGGGGCGTCTTGGACTAACTAAGAGGTACGAGCCTAGCTCATTGTTGAAGGCCTCATGGTGAATTCAAAATGAAAAACAACAATACAAGCGTTGTTACAGTTCTTGGTTTAATCATGTATTTGTAGAGACTCTGTCTCATGTGCATTTACTCCATATCTTTTCATTGTTAATGAGGAATGCTTCTTAAACATACATGTATTTGTTCACAATTTTCCGTTTACTAATCTTAAGGTAGATGGGGTGTCTAAAACTGAGCATCTTTTTTACGCATCTAAGCAAAAAATCCAACAATTCAATGAAAATATTTTCTATATGATTTTGTATGTCTTTAATACAATAATTTAAATACAAATGAACAATAAGGATCAACTTTGTTTGAATAGAATTTCATATTTGCCAACAATTCAAAAAGGTTTATCAAAGGGAGATAATTCTAAACCGGAATACCAAGGAATAGGTCAAATTTGTAAATTTGTTAAAAATAAAGTAGTTGTTCCCAATTCTTTTTAAATTTGTCAAAAGCATTGTAACAAAACACATTTATATAGTTTTTTTTCATTTTATATTTGGATCCCAAAGTAATTTATTATTAAATTATCTCCCTTTTCTTGAAAAACTAACAAATTCTTCATGTTTCATCGAATAACTTTTTTTCATAAGGTCCGTGAAAAATCTTTTTTTATGTTTTTAAATTGAAGTTCTATATCGTACCAATCAATATACAAAGTTTGAAAAAAATTGTATATTTTACGAAAGGATATGGAGTAAATGAATTTAAAGTATGTCTGCTTATAGATAATATGCCCTAGAATTGTTCTATAGAGCTATTTCCTTTATATTTATATAGTAAATATAGTGTGAAAAAAAACAAATTTGACCAATTTTCAAAACTTCTTTATCTAAATTTTTTTAAATTTTCTGTATCTTTTTGACATATCCAGTAGCCAGTACTTCGGTGCTGGCCCGAAAACCGATTTTATTTGGAAACTTGCAATATCTAAATTTAACAAAATTATCTTCCTCTTGCATAGCTCTGTCCTTAGCTAATTTTGGCTTGTCTATTTAGATCTGATTGGTAATTTGTTCTCTGTCAGTCCATACACATATTTGGGTATATTGATTTCCAAAATTTTGATTTAATCTGCACTGAAGAGACATAAGTTGTCGAAATGCGCATATGCAGAATCCAAATTAACAGCAACTTCTGTATTATGTTATCCATGACTTCTATTGTTCTGCATATTTTTATAGCGTATTGCTCAAAGTTTCATTGTAAAAATTTTAAAAAAAGTTGTTATGCCAGAAACCAAGACACCTCAACAACCTTAATAAGCTATAATATAGAAAAAGTATGTGAAAATTTGAAAAGGAAGCCAGTAATACACTCTGAATTATAGCATCAGAATCAAAATGGTGATATGTTTTTCAATTTCAGTTTCTACATCCCTCAGATTTTTTAATATTACAAAGTTATTGCACATTCTTTAATCACAACTAAATCACAACTAAATGTTATCCTTATACAATAAGAAAAATAATAGAGGGGTGATGAAACCCATTGTTTTGTCCAAATTGTGGGGTCTCCCTGAGATTTATAAAAATAATCAACATGAACTCTGTTCTCATTCACACAATAATTTACTCAATGACATACATTCAAATTAGCTCCGGCTAATATCTATAATGGTTTCACTTTCAGAAAAACATGTTTTCTTTTTCTGTTAACTACTGATTTTTAATTGGTCTTAAGAAACTTCCTCTTCTGTGTTTACAAAAAACATTGGTTTCATTTTAGTAAAAGAAAAAGATGCATTTTCCCATACCACCTTACTTGGTCTAAAAAACAAAATTCCCCCAAAATTTTTCCTTGAGTAGGAATGAAAAGGACAAATTTTTGAAAAGCTATAAAGGGATATTAACAGTTATTGTTTAACAAATCAAACCTATTTTTTTATTGTTGAAGGAAATTTAGAATATATCTGAATTATTTGTTGGTATAAGTCATGTACATTTGTAAGTTTTCCTATATTGTTTTCTGAGAGATTAATTATTACTTGAATTCATGTACGACGAAAAATTCCTTGGTGTGTATGAACATTAAGTTTTTATACTTCTCTTTGGATTTAAAAAATGTGTAAGTGTTCCGTTTTGTCAACATAGTCTTTTATGCTATTGTAGCCTCAATTTTTTGTAATCAATCCCTGATCGCAGTATATTTACTTGTCGTAGTCGTTAAACATTAAAACGCCCAGAAAATGAAAAGACCGAAAGAAACCGTCTCCCTGTAAAAAAACAGAAAGTTGTTTTTTTTTCCTTTGAAGAATAATAATTTGCAATCAATAAAAACATTTCGCTAATTGAATCTTATATATCTGTTTTCTCTAAGATGTAATAGTTCCGTGTATTGTATTCGTGTTAAAGCGGCTTAAACAAGGCGATGATCCAAATCAAGCATCTGAAGACATATTATTGATCCTATCCCACTGGCCACTTTCTTCGCGACATCTTTAGAATTGAAGTTTCATTATAGTATAACAAACATGATACAGCTGTATATCACGATTGTGTAAAGCCATCTGTGTCTTCTTATTTTGCCTAATGTCGTATTTAGAAGATAATTATGGCTCTTCATTTGTGAAAGTGTATAACAATGAACGCAGTGAACGGTCTTGATACGTATGTAAAGGAGTGAAAGGATATATAACGACAAGGTTGGTTTGACATTAAACTAAAGTTTACTTAATTTCAACTATGAATGTTAAAAAAAATCCTTCATATATTTAAATTTGTTTCTTATTATTAATTTTTTTTTAAAAATTTCTATTTTTTTTTATTATATCTATTATTTTCGTTTCATTTTTTTATTCCTTTCTATTTTAAACACTGTAGTACACTATGTATATTAAAAGTTTTTATTTAACATGTCCCATGGTAATGGCCTTCCAAATATTTGATTTGATCTGTACTGACGTGACATAAATGGTAGAAAAGAACACCTGTAGAAACAGTTACTTTGGCTTTCAATTATTGAATATTCATAATGAATCCACATTTCGTAAGACACAGTCGCAATATCCATCTGGCATATATTTGTTTTGGATGACGACATCGATTATTCTCTTATTTTACTCCAATTAACTGCAATTTTTAATACTAATGATTAATTACGTACCATATTTTGAAAAGAAATACATTTTAAACGTTCCATAATCCATGCCCAAAGGAGAATTTGATGTACCGTGTTTCGTCTTAAATTTACTATGGGTATGAATGTTTGAAGGCCTCCCAGATAAATAAAAAACAATAATAAAAGCGTTTTTGTATTCGCGTAATCCAACCCTTTTTTCTCCATGTCGTTTCGTTTGTTAATTTATACTTCACATATTTAATGCTATTCCCAGTAGTAATTTTACTTAAAAGAAAACAAATTTATAAAGAAACAGGTAAGAAAATACATTTTGTTACAGTCTTTGAGCGTACACATCCTTCAAGCCCTTTATCAGCATTAATGTGAAGTTGGATTAAGTTTCATTTTTAAATATATATTTCATATATATTTTGAATGGTATAATGCAATAAAAGTGATAACAGGAAACATGTTAGCCTTTATTTTGGACTGTCTGAAAAAAAACCATGTTTTTAAATAAAGAGAATTATAAATGATACATTATATCGTCATTTTTGCATGCTAATTGAAAATGAAAAGATATGGAGTAAATATACATAAGACAAAGTTTATTCAAATATATAGTACAAGCAAGCATGAAACAACGCTTTTTATTGATGTTCATCTTTAAGTCACCATGAGGCCTTCAAAGATAAGTTTTTCGCATACCTCATAGCAAGTTCAAGACGGTCCCTAGTAAGGATTTGAGCGGAATTCGTTACTAGATGGCACTAAAACAGATGGTCAGCGTATCATGGAAAAAAATAATGATAATAAATATTAATAAAGTTGGTATACCAATGGACACTAATTGTGCTCTTATACTCGCATTTTTAAAAAAAAATTTACGAGAATGAATTTCCTTATGAACTCGTATAGATAACAAAAATAATAGATGTTAGTTCCTTCAATTTCGCTTATAGATACAATGATGGTGTTCTTCTCGCGAAATACGCATCTTTTGCTAATAACATGATACCGAAGTTACTGTGAATTTAATTTCTGCATATTCGCATTTCGACAACTTATGTCTCTTCAGTGCAGATAAAAGTATCCCATTGATATATCCCCGAACAAGAGATAAAAGAAACGCTAGAAACCACTAGATCTACATCGTCTTTTTTTTTTTTTTTTTTTTTTGGACTTCTCGAATTTGACGAAAATGGTCATCTTAGTACTTAAATTTACGAAAATAGAGACAATTTATATATTTTTTAATTTCAAAATTACTGATTTCCCCAACATGCCGGGACTGTAAAATTCCAGCTACAAATGTACATCTGCTTAAACGAGTGTATGTTTGATGTGTGTGCAGGGTATCATTTTCTTATTATAGAATATTGTGGAGATTCTGTGTAAAAGTATAATTGTATTATTGTTCAAAATGTAGTATTAAATTCTGGGGTCACCGTTCACTTAAGCGCAAAAACTTCAATTGAAAATTTAAGGATTTTATACAGAAATGATAGGGAAGACGACTAAAGAGGGGAGAGCTTTAAAAATCTATTGTTGATTCTGTTCATACTTTGCATGTGCTTTGAAATCATATAGAATTAGGGGTCACAGTTGAAATAAGAGAGATTAATTGCGAAATGTAAATTTTATCTAGTGATATCTATGTGAAATTCTTTTATAAAATTTTTCGCTTGCATAAATTCTTTGTTCTATAAATCCAGCAACAGATTTAAAACATTTGTGTTTTACTTTAGCTTTTTATAATGAAATTGCTGTAAAAGTGATTAGGAATAAAAAATTTGAATACTTTGCAACTTTCTTTTCACTGTCAAGAACTATTTTGATAAATTTCATAATAAAAGAAACCTAAATGAACAGCTATTAGACAAAAATGGCGGAATAATACCACTGAGGCACCTGAACACATTCGTTGCGCGATAGCTAGCACTAATTATACAGACTCTCACATTCCGTGACTGCCTTATTTAAGGCTTCAAAAAATTCCGGCTCATTCTGCCTATCATTAAAAAAGTTCTCCTGTAAATATCAGTCCCTTGAGAAAAAATACGAAGTTTATGTCCGAACTCTGATTCAAGGTACCTTTTTTACTTAATACTGGGTAGATCATTTGTTTCGACACTAATACACTAATACACGGCGCACTCGACAGGCGCATATCGAAAATCGAGTTGGATGCGGAATTGGCTTGACTTTTCAGCCGGAATGTTATTTTCTCGGTCTTTTCATCGTTTCGTCATTATAAATTGACACATTAATATCATTCACTTTCCGCGAATTATCTCCCTTTTGCTTTAAATATTTACCATGTTGTAAACTCCATAAAATATCTCTCTTAATCAAACGGAGATGTATATTTTTTCAGCCATACAGATAAGTGAGGAGTATCTCTCTAAATTATAAAAAAAATATACATCTATCTTATATGAAAGCTAAATAGTTAGCATGTTCTCCGGGTTCTCTATAAATTCTTTGTAAATGTTGCGGAAAATAAGGAATTTGACCCGTTTTCAAAGCCTGATAACAGGAAAATATGATCGGTGACATACCATTTTTATTTCATATTTTGAACATAAAATGAAAAAAAAAAAAAAACTCTTGTCTGATATTTTTCTTAGGCTTGAACTACCTTAACTGTCTTCGACCTCTCAATAGGTATAGCAAAAAATACCTAAAATCTTCGAAATATACGAGAAATCAATAATAGAGTGCAATACAAAAAATATATCATTATTTTATTATTACTGCTAAAATTATATTACAAAATCTTATAATTTGTAATAAAGAGCTTTCAGTATAAACTTTAATGCTTTCTCTACCGATGTACCTTATTTCAACCAAGGTTTTTTTTAATGGGTCCGTGTTTTTCATCTTTGTATGTGCGTGTGTCTTCATTTCTCTTTTCCGTGACGTGCTCATGTTCATTGTTCCGATGTTGCTATTGTCCTTGGATTATACGTTTTTGACAGACGTTACGGTTCCCACTTTCTTAAGTACATGTAAGAGTTGCTGACAGGTTGAAAATAAACAATAAAAATAATAGGTTCATACACTTGATTTTGAGATACAATAACAATTTGGCAGGAAATGTCCAATGTTTTAGGTTTTCCATAGGATGGTATATCAATTTCTAAATCAAAATCTTAAAAATAGGGTGAAGTAATCTTAATTTCTTGAAATTTTGTCCGAAGTTCCTTAAAGGTAAATACTTGTAGAATATAATATGAAAATTGGGTATTCATGGACAAAATTTTTCACATGTTTAGATGTGAGAAAAGTCTGCATTTCTGACCAAATGTCATAAATCAACGATGTAAACTACCTTGATTTAAATCAACAAACGTCATCATTTTATGTAAACAAAATGGCAATCAGTCGAATAGATGAGATTGCTACAGAAAATACTGCCTTCATACTTTGAATTTTTACGCGAAATTACAGGTACTTGTAATCAAATTGTTATAATATATACACTGGAGGTTCAAGTCCAGAAAGGGTAACTACCAAAAGTGCGCTTGTACGAAATCTCACACTGTTCGGCGTAGTGTCAGATTGCTACTGAAAATATTACATGTACATATAATACCATACTTTGAATTTTTTTTTGACATGTTAAGATGTGGAAGAAAGACGAAGAATCCACAATAAAGTCTTTCAAAGGAAGTTTTCATTGCAAACTATAGTTATCAATTTGAAAGTTGAAGGAATCAAGAATTGTAGATGTTTTTGGTGTCGTCTTTTTTGCTGATAAGTATATATTATATACTATTATTACTTGAATATGTTGAAAGTTTGCATACATTTCGAACTGATTGAAGCCCTTTATTGTTTCTGTTCTGAAGATTAAATGTTCTTAACTGCAACAAGAACAGCAGAGAACAAAAAACATTATCTTATGCCAGTGATGCAAGAACGTGTTCTAATTTACTGTAAACTCGTTTGCAAAAAAATTCATCAATCAAACAAAATACAACGCGGTGCTCATCGAAGTGTAGCTGGATACATCGGCAAACGAAGACCGAAGCAAGAATGAAGAAAGGGGAATTCTAAAATCATTAATCCAAAATTACGACAATTCATATCCAATACGAATTGAGACAGTATGACAAAGACCAAACAATTAAAACAAAAATGAACAAGAACGCCACATAACTAAAGCACTAGCAATGTGAACCCCTATAAAAACTGAGGTATTATCAGGTGCTCCGGAAGGGTAAGCATGATCTACTCCACACATGGCACCCGTCACACAGCCAGCTAGAATATGATGTAGACAGATCTGTTTTGGTGGCTAATTGGTTAATGTCATTTTTTACGGAGTGTTCCTCATTTTGTGTCTTCCACCAGATTTTTATTATCGTCATCTTCATTATCGTTAATATCTATATATTTAGCTACATCAAAATTTTAATTATTATCAATTACTTGACTAAAAACAAACAAATAAAAACTTTGCATAAGAATAAAATGATGCTATTTTTTTCATCTAGCAATCGGTTAATGTTGTCCATTATGATATTAGTCCATGGGCTGGAATAACCCCCCGTGCACCCCCCACTTCCGAACCCCACCTATTTTTTGAAGTCAGCATACATCCCCCCTTCAAAATAAAACATGTTAACAGAAGCATAACCTGCACGCACTTGGGGAATTTGGCCCATTTTTAGACCCACCTACAGAAATTTAGGAAAATTTCGTTTTTCGTTAAAGTTTTTCTTTCAGTTGCTTCAAAATGTTGACAAATTGCTTTCAAGTTATAAAAACGAGGTATCAAATGATTGCTTATTGTATGAGCTTTACAAAGAACCCAAGTTTTTACAATTTTCATGCCCAATACATTCTATAGCGCAATTAAACGTACCCCTACCCCAATGAACTATTGACGAAAAAACTGATATTTTCATTGAAATTGCGTAAGTTTGATGATTTAGAGAACCCGAAGTGTATCTCAATTCCCGATTCTGAAAATTGTTTTTGGCTTTTCAATCTAATTTCTTTATTATGAAATAGGTAAAGACAATGTTAACATATTTTAGATGACCAAAATTTTATTTTCAAATATACCAAATACAGGGACCTTTGAATAATTTCGTTTTTGAATAAGTTTTTTCTTTCTTTTGCCTAATATTATTTTTTAGTAAACAAATATCATTTAAAATAGGTATCAAATGAAAGCTTATTATATTTGCTTTACAACCATAACAAATAATGGCCGTTTTTAGGTAATATATACATCATATATCAATAAAACTTACCCCTACCCCAACAAATTTACTCCAAAATTGTCAATTTTTTGTCTATTTTCGCATGAAAATAACCAGAAGACGCAAAATATGTGATGTATAGGACAATGTTGCATAAATCATATTATGATTTTATATTTTAACAGCCATTTGTTGACTTAAGCTCAATATTTTGCCCGAAATTGGTGAAAAATGGGAATTTTCAACATTTCAGAATTGTCCAAAGTCCACTGCTATATCGTTATATATGCCAAATCTGGAGGATATTTCTGCAACTATGCCAATTAATTGTACCAACCGACACATTTGGAGTCTTAAAACATTGCTAAGAAAAACAAGGAGTGATAAATGTGACTCTGATTACAGAAAATCTTACCCCTACCCCAACAAATTTTCCCTGAAATTGTCAATTTTTTGTCTATGTTCACATAAATATAACAAGTACACGCTAAATATGTGTTGTATAAGACAATAATGCATGAATTACATCAGAATGTGGTATTTCAGTAGCCATTAGTCGACTAAAACTCAATATTTCACCAAAAATTGATGAAAAATGGGAATTTTCAACATTTCAGATTTGTTCGTATTTCATCGTTAAATCGCAAAATATGTCAAATGTGTAGAATATATCTGCAGATATGCCATTTAAGTGCCCTAAGCAATACAAAAATTGTCTTAAAACATTGTTTAGAAAAACAAGGAGTGTTATATGTGACTCTAAATACCGAAAATCTTACCCCTACCCCAACAAATTTTCCCTGAAATTGTCAATTTTTTGTCTATGTTCACATAAAAATAACCAGAACACGCTAAATATGTGTTGTATAAGACAATAATGCATGAATTACATCAGAATGTGGTATTTCAATAGCCATTGGTCGACTAAAACTCAATATTTCACCAAAAATTGATGAAAAATGGGAATTTTCAACATTTCAGAATTGTCCAAAGTCCACTGCTATATCGTTATATATGCTAAATCTGGAGGATATATTTGCAACTATGCCAATTAATTGTACCAAGCGACATATTTGGTGTCTTAAAACATTGCCAGGAAAAACAAGGAGTGTTAAATGTGACTCTAATTACAGAAAATTTTACCCCTACCCCAACAAATTTTCCCTGAAATTTTTGTTTTTCGGTCTATGTTCGCATAAAAATAACTAGAACATACAAAATGTGTGTTGTATATGACAATGTTGCATGAATTAAATCATGCTTTGGTATTTTAACACCCATTGGTCGACTAAAACTCAATATTTCTCCCCAGATTGATGAAAGATGGTAATTTTCATCATTTCAGATTTGTCCATAGTTAACTGTTAAAATACAATATGTATCAAATCTATAGAATATATCTGCATATATGCCAATTAATTGTTCTAAGCGATACATTAGATGTCTTAAAACATTATTAAGAAAAACAAGGGGTGTTGAATGTGACTCTAAATACCAAAAATCTTACCCCTACCCCAACACATTTCCCCCAAAATTGTCAATTTTTTTGTCTATGTTGGGATAAAAATAACCACCACACGCAAATTCTGCGTTGCATATAACAAAGTTGCATGAATACTATCATAATTTGGTATTTCAAATCCCAGTTGTCAGCTAAAACTCAATATTTTGTCCAAAATTGATGAAAAATGGCAATTTTTAGCATTTCAGATTTGTGCAAAATTCACTTTTAAATCAGTATATGTGGCAAATCTGGAGGATTTATATCAGATATGCCAATTTATTGTCTTAACCGATACATATGTTATTTAAAAACACTGTTCAGAAAAATGAGTGTTCAATTTGGCCCTAATTACTGAAAATCTTGCCCTACCCCAACAAAATTAAATTAAAAATCTCCAAAATATGACCGCCTGTACATATAAATGAACAAAGCATACTAATGTTTTACTTTCTTTGTAAAAGATGCATTTTATACATCATAATATGTAATTCTGACACCAAAATATGGGTAAAATTGAATATTTTGGACGATTATCGTGAAAAAGGGGAATTTTCAGTATTTCAGAATTTTCCGAAATTCAAAGTTAAATCGCTGAATAACTGCCCATAAACCGGGCGCATGATCTTATTTTTGATATATGGGAGGCTCTGTGTGTTTTAATGTTTGAAAATGATATGTCATTGGACCTTTATACAATGTTTAACCTTTTCAAGCTGAATAAAATGAAATAAATTTTGTTGATTATGTGTGATAAGGGGTAATATGTTTGTAATTTATGAGACTGTATTTAGTCTAAAAGGCTTAAAAGCATACTTTCTAATTGCTTAGATATGATGAAACGATATTTAATCAACATTTTCAAGTTATATATCAATTTGATGAAGTAATTGCATCTCAAAGTCAAAACAGCAGAAATTCTGAAAAACGGAAAATTCCCATTTTTCATACAATTTCGGACAGAAGAGTCAAAAAGAGACCTTTTGAAAAGTTTTAATGTACTTAAATGATCTTCTGCATGTCAGTTTTAGTGAAATACACACCAGAATTCCCTTTAAACATTATCTTTTTATCATTTAGAGCCTGAATATTTCAAATTTTCTCTAAATTTGTAGGGGGAGGGGTGCTAATTTTGACATTTATGAACCTATTATACGTCTGAAACTAAAATTCTTGCATACAATTTGTTGCTAACATATCATAAATTATTATTGCATCGGCAATTATTAAATATATATTCAGATTTTTACGACCCTTAAGTCAAAAAGTCGAAAATGTGAAAGATCTAAAATTCCGAAAAATTCCATTTTTCAAAAATTTTATACCGAAAATCAAAATTTTATGGACTTTAATGGTTTTATTTTCTAACATTGTATCACAACTGATAAGTTAGGCATAAAAACTAGATCAAATGACGATGGTTGTTTATCTGAAAGGAATTGACAGCCTAAAATCGAGATTTTCGCAATTTTTTGCAGGGGTAGGGGTAGATTTTTTGTATCCTCTGATCATAAAATGGGCGTAAAGTACCCAAACTCGTGTTCATTGTAAAGCATATTCAATTAACTTTAATTTGATACCAAATTTCAGTACATATTACTTATCTGCAAAAAGTTATGGAGCTTAAAAGATGAAACTTATATTAAAACGAAAATACAATAAATTTTCGGGTGTACTATAAAAGTGGCCCTATACTGTCTATGCGTGCAGGTTATGTTCGTGTTAACATGTTTTATTTTGAAGAGGGGACATAGAAGGACTGAAAAAAACCGGTCTGGTTCGGAAGTGGGGGGGGGGGGGGTGCACGGAAAGTGTTTCCAGCCCACGGACTATATTATAAAACATTTTTGTCGGTTATATAAGACAAATTGAACGGAAAAAAATATCAGTGCAAACACACTTGGCAATATAAAGAGAACGACGTGATGTCTACCATTAAATCTTTAAACTAAGATCTGCTTGTTGAGAATTCTACAACCGTTTCCTGTAAATTCATCATCCCTGAAAACATTTTCGTCAAAACGAGTGACGTGGATCATCTAAAATGACATATGAATTGTCTATAAGCAGGAATTATCAGACATATAATTGTCAGAATCAAACGACTTCTTTACTATTGGAGATCCATCTTGTTGGCGTATATTTCTTTCTAGTTATGTTGTTTCTTTAATGATATGTGAAGTTTAAACTGGTTTTGACCCGTTAGATAAATTTTTATATTCAACGTATGTTGAATAAAGCCCCATGCCCTTTCCCACCAAATCTATTAAGAATACAATTCTCGGTGTTTATAATTCATCATTAGAGAAAAGATTACACCACTTATCCCTATTATTACCATACTTTATCCACTCTCGATAGTTATATTCAAAAATTCTAAAATGTTCGGCAAGCCTCGCAATTAAAAGTTTAAAATTTAACTATCTCTAGTGGATGAAATATGGTAATGAACGGGATATTGTAGTGTAATCTATATTTATATTACAAGTATTAAAAAGTATTGTATATTCATGACCGTCTATCTAAGAAATGCCACGCTGTATGCAGCGTAATGACCCCTTTATATTTCTGATTTACTGAAAGCCACATAGAATGCTAAATTTTCTGCCCCTACATATTTTTTTACCTTTCCAGTGGTAATCAAAACAAGTACCGGTTGTTCCCTTTTCCTAAATTTCTTTCGTTTTTATGCCCCGCCACACTTAGTGGCGAGGTATTATGTGATATCCTCAGTCGTGTGTCCGTCCGTCCGTCCGTCCGTCCCCCGAAGGTTTCCGACTGATAACTTGTGAACGAAATAACACAAGGATTTGAAACTTGGTATGCAAGTTATTTACCACAAAACTCAGGTCAAGTTCAATTTAGATTCAGAGGTCCAAGGGGTTCTGGAGTTATGCCCCTTGAAACTTTGAAATTTTGCGAATTATAAGGTTTCCGACTGAGAACTTGTGAACGAAATAACAAAAGTTCTTCAAACTTGGTATGTAAGTTGTTTACCACAAAACTCAGGTCAAGTTCGATTTTGAGTTCAGGGGTCCAAGGGGTTATTGAGTTATGCTCCTTGGAACTTTAAAATTTTGTGAATTTTAGGGTTTCCGACTGATAACTTGTGAACGAATTAACACAAGGTCTTCAACCTTGGTATATATGCAAGTTGTTTACCGCAAAATTCAGGTCAAGACTAATTTTGGGTTCAGAGGTCTAAGGTGTTCTTGAGTTATGCCCCTTGAAACTTTGATATTTTGCAAATTTTAGGGTTTCCTTCTCATAACTTGTGAATTAAATTATATACTGTCTTCAAACTTGGTATGTAAATTGTTGACTACAAAACACAGGCCAAGTATAATTTTCGGTTCAGTGGTACACATAGTTCTTGAGTTATGTCCCTTTTAACTTATAAATTTTGTGGAACGTGGCGGAGTTTAATGTAATGCGCCATTACTATTTTTTTCCAATAAATCTGCTCTTGTCCTGATATAGGTTTAATATTGGTAACTGGGCAAAACTCTTCCTTTTATTAAGGTTTCAAACTAGCAATTCATCTCTTAAAAATTTCAAATAAAATTTGGAATTTAAAACCTCTCTGGACAGTTTATCCCAAGTTTAACCTTCTCAAGACCATATGTGTAGTTAAAGGCCTTATTATATCAAATTGTTATACATTTAAAGCCTTCTAAGAGATTCCCGTTGTGTCGGGGATAGCCACTTATAAATGCGTACCTCGACGTCACAACATTACGCAAAAATAGTCATTGGGAAATGCCCCCTTAAAGTGATAAAAGATTACACTTGGTCAATTAACCTTGGTCTAAAAAAATAATAAATCAATATGTAAATGGGTGTATCATTCATCAAATTCCTTCGAATAGTTTTAAAGATGCAAGAATAAAATGTAAATTTTTAGATTCAAAAGGTCTATTTTCTAATATGTTCCAAGCTCTGATTTGTTGAATTCGTTTGTTTGATACCTTAATCTAAGATACTGATTTGCATTTCTTTTTAGCTCACCTGGCCAAAGGCCATGTGAGCTTTTGCCATCACTCGGCGTCCGTCGTCCGGCGTCCGTCGTCCGTCCGTTAACTTTTATTCAAAAATCTTCTCCTCTGAAACTACTGGCCCAATACTTACCAAACTTGGTCTGAATCATCACCAGGGTATGCACTTTCAAGTTTGTGATTTTTATGTCCGTAGACTAAACAACATGGCTGCTGTTACTAAAAATAGAACATGGGGGTAAATTGCTGTTTTTGGCAAATAACTTCAAAACCGTTGCAGATATAAAAAATCTGACATGGGTAGAATTGTTCAGAATGACGAGATCTATCTGCCCTGCAATTTTGAAGAAAATCGGAAAAACCGTCTTAGAGTTATAGCCCTTTTTCCGTAAAATTTTCAAAATTTATGCATTTTTTATTTTTTATTTCAAAAACTGTAACAGATAGAGGTGAAGTGTAAATTTGA